>CAUYQV010192771.1:0-17192 GCA_963574575.1 Galagoides demidoff | reverse complement strand
CTCTGTTCTTTCTTCCTTCCCTCCCTTCCTCCTTCCCTCTGTTCTTTCTTCCTTCCCTCCCTTCCTCCTTCCCTCTGTTCTTTCTTCCTTCCCTCCCTTCCTCCTTCCTTTTGTTCTTCCTTCCTTTCCTCCTTCCTTCCCTCCCTTCTTCCTTCCTCTCCTCCATCTCTCATTCCTTCTGTTTTCTGTTCAGCCTTGTTGAGGACCAGGCCTGTTGTGCTATAGAAGAGTAACTCAGAGAGAACAGGGTTCAAATCTCGCCCTGCCGTCCGACCCTGAGGGGACAGTTCCTCGGGGACCCTAGGCTTTCTCACCTCCCTCTTCCCTCTACCTTTTTTGCTCATTCCCTTTCCTCCCGTTCCTCTTTAGCCTTTTCCTCCTCATCCAGGCCCCCTCCCACCTAGGGGTGTTTGCGTCCCTTTGTCTGTCTGCCTGAAATGCTCTGGAGATGACCTCATGCCTCCCCTCTCCTTTCCTTCTGGTCTCTGCCCCAAAACCTTGTCTTCAGAGAGGACTTTCCTGACCACCCCTCCAAAGTAGCATCTCCTGTCACTTCCTAGTCCCCAAACTGGGCTTTATTTTGCTCTTAGCTGTAACACCATCCTGCATGCAATGCATATTACTTCTTTTTTAAAGTATATCTATTATTTCTCATTCTTTCAGCCAGGACTGGGGCTTTTGTCCATTGCTGAAGCCAGGACACCTCAAAGAGAGTCTTGCATGTAGTGGGCACTCCAATACCTGCTGTGTGAACGATCGTATGGAGCAGCCTTGGGCCTGGGTGCAAGTGTTTACTCAGGGGACGATGCTGGGACGAGGAAGGGGAAAGAGAACAGAGAGAGGGAAATGGGGAGGGGGAGACCAGCTGGTGGTGCCGGTCGCTGCTCTGAACATGGCTTGGATTCCCCTGAAGCCTCTCACAATTCTTCCTCCAAGGATCAGATGGTGGAGGATTATTACTTGTCTCCATACTGACTCCATAACCTTGTGGCTGAGGGTTGATCGTGGGGCTACTGTTCCCAAGGTAGGGTCTATTGCCCCAGGCAGAAAGCAAAAGGCCCATGAGGTGTGCACTGGAGTCCAGGCTGCCTGGAGCCATCCTGGAACTGTCTTCCACACCTGCTGTGGAGGTCCCAGGTGGATGGAGGGGTGATGCTCTCAGCACTGCTGTGGGGGGTCCCCTGAGGATCCATATTTCTGGGGAACAAAGGCAGCCCCAAATCCATCTTCACTCTGTCCCTCATCCACCAGGGTCTTGGGCAGGTCACTCACTCACCTTGGACTTCAATGCCCTCTGTGAGCAAAGTGCATAGTTTAGACCAGACCATTAAAAACAATTAAAAAGTCCACACATCTTGTATGGATGGGCTCAACATGGAAAGAAAAACCAACAAGCTGACTGAAGGGGAATAGCTGCAGAATAAGGTCATCTCTGTGGACATTTCCAATTTCCTTATATTCCGTGATGTTTCTATCTGAAACCACTCTTCTCTTTTCCACTTTCCCTTTTGTTTCCCTTCCCTCTTTTCTATCTCTCCTTCTTCCCTCTCCTCTTCCTCCTTCCCTTCTGTTACATGTCACCATCCTGTTTTTTGAAATAGACTCTCACTCTGTTGCCACAGGCTAGACTGCCAGGGTTTCAGCCCAGCTCACAGCAACCTCAAACTCCTGGGCTTAAGCCATCCTCCTGCCTGAGCCTCCCAAACAGCTGGGAATACAGGCACCTGCCATCACAGGGCTCGCATAAGATATCTTAGCAAAGACGAGCTCTCACGCTTGCTCAGTCTCATCGTAAACTCCTGAGCTCAAGGACTCCTGCTGCCTTCTCCCAGAGTGCTGGGATTATAGGCGTACGCCACCAGGTCACCATCCTTTCACTAGAGTGAGCACTCCATGAAGCAGGGGACATCTGTCTCCTTTGGTCCCTGATGTGTCTGTGGCACATAATCCAGTGCCTGGCATGGAGCGGGTGCTGGACACAGGGGAGGAATGAACGGATCATAGTCACATAAGCCGAGCTTCCATTTATTGAGTGCCAACTGTTTTCCAGGCCCCAGACAAGGTGGAGAGACTCAGCGGAGAAGGGGACAGATGGGGCCTGAGCTGCTGGGGCTCACAGCATCCTGGAGGCCATCCTGTCCCCTCCCCCTACAATGCCTGGGACTGGCAGAGGCTGAGTAGAATCAAATCGATATATATTAGCATAAAAGCTACAGGCCAGACGAGATAGGAAGGAACATAACCTGAAAAAACACAGAGAGGATATAGTCACAGAAATAAATGAAGAAGGATGTTGCTGGAATTCCTGTGGCTCTCTCTCCCGACTCTAGCCCAGGTATATCCTGTCTGCGGCATTGACCATGGAGGCAGAGGCAGCAAAATCAGAACCCAAGAGCAGCCAGAGCATGGACACTTGAAAGGGTGGCCTTGAAGTTTGTTGGAAGCTGGTGGGCAGGTCAAGGCCACCTGCGACCCAAAGGGTAAGAGGCTCTGTGCTCTAGAAGGGTTGCATGGGGATCCAGGGCAGAGCAGCATCTGATGGCAAGGCAGCCCCCAGCTGGGAGCATGGGCTTTGGAATCCCGCAGCTCTGGTGTGACCTTCAGTATTTTGCTCTGCCTCTCTGAGCCTCATTCTCCTCCCTTGCCTCTCCAAGTGGGATTGTAGAGAGGGTCACACACTGTCAAGCCTAAAGTCTCAGCACAGACCTCCTCAGCAGTGAAGGCTCGCTGCTCTGGTTTATTAATGTTAGTGACCAGGAGCTCGGAGATCATAGGAAAGGGCCAGCTGCTGAGAACAAGTCTCAGATCAGTGCTTGGCCAGGTGGGGTTTCTTTCTGACTGCCCGCAGGTCACATCTGGGGGTGTCACTTTCTATACATTAAAGTACAACCCTCTCAAGGCGACACTACTCTGTTACTATGAATGCTTAGCTGGGGCTTTGCAGCGGGGCAGCTGGTCCCAGGGAGCAAACATCCCAGAGGCTGTCCTACACAGTGACAAGGGCTGGAGGCTGAAATCCCTGTAGGATCCTGGGAAAAGACCAAACTGCAAAAATGCCACATTAGTGCCCACAAAGCACACTACAGAAATTTGCTGTGCTACCCAGGTGATGCGGAATAAAAAACTCTCAGGGAGCCAGGAGCAGTGGCTCACGCTTGTAATCCTAACATTCTGAGAGGCCAAGGCAGGACAATCACTTGAGCTCAGGAGTTCAAGATCAGTCTGAGCAAGAGCAAGACCCTGTGTCTACTAAAAGTCAGTGCCTGGACGAGGTGGGTTTCGTGCTCTCCATTTACAGATGGGAACAAACAAGTCCCATGGAGGTTTGCTAGGGCTGCCAGAGCAAAGTGCCACTGCCTGGGTAGCTCAGACAACAGAAATTTAGTTCCTCACAGTTCTGAATGCTGGAAGTTTAAGTTGGCAGGTTTGTTTTTTCCTAAGGCCTCTCTTCTTGGCTTACAGGAGGTCCCCTTCTTGCCTGTGATGACACCTCCTAATTGTTTATAAGGGCACCCGTTAGATTATATTAGGGCCCACCTTAAGGACTTCATTTTATATTAATCACATCTTTAAACATCCTGTGTCTATAACAGTCGGACACTGAAGTGATGGGAGTTTGGGGATAGGGGACACAATTAAACCATGACACCCAGTGTGTAAGTGGTGAAATGAGAAAACCACCCTCGACCTAGACCTTTGCCTTCCAACCAAGCCCTTTGCAAATTTTGCTCCAAAGCATTCATGCCTCATTCCCTCAGATGTTCAAAATTTGCAGTTCTGAGCTAACCTTCCGCACCTGTGCGGGGCCAGCGTCACAGGCGACAGTCTGCTTTGGCCGCCACATGGAAAGGCTGGCTAACAAGTAGGTGTCGTTTCATCTCCTGCGTGCATAGTGCTTGTGTTCCGGAAGAGCCTTCAGCAGGAAGCGGCATCTCCCTCCACCCAGGCTCTTGGAGGCTGCCGTGTGGTGTGGGCTGTTTGTTTATTATCTGGTGGGGTCATCCCCCGTCAGACCAGCGAGGCTCCAGTTCCGTCTCTCCCTGCGAGCTGAGGAAACCTTGTCACTCTCTCTCCCCACGACGCCCTCCTTTCCTTTCTCTTCCTTTTCTTCTCCACGAGGAGCCTCAAATCACAAATATGTCGGGGTAGGACAATGTCTTCAGCAAAGGGGGGAATATTAGGGTCATCTTTTATTAAGAAGAAAGCTATTGAAATGACACACTTGAACATATTGCTATTAGAGACTTGAAAAGTATTTCTCTCATTAACGTAAAAGGGAAAAGGGGAGCTAGCAATCTTGTTGATCAGCAGCAGCAATTTATTTTAAACTGTCCATTTTCTGGATGTCAGAGGACGACTTTTATGTATAATCTTATTTCCAATTTCAACAAAGAACACTTCACTCACGTTCCGTGCGGATTTTTTTTCATAGACAATAACCGATTATAAAAGCGGTTCTCAGCCACCCACCCCCCCAATCTCGTAGTGGTGTTGACATATGGAAATGAATCAAAATGTAATACGCATAATTACAAGCATTGTAAGCAGGGTACAATTAGTGTCTCTTCAAACCAATGTTGTAATCAAAAGACACCACTAAAACAGTCCAAGAAGTGAGAGGACTATCCATGGAATTAGACACCGATTGGAAGGAAGTTTCTTTCTTTTTTTTCCGCTCTCCTCCTGTGTGTAGAGACGAAAGTTGCCTCTTATTCTATTCCTGAGTGGGTGCAGAGAAATCAATTCTAATTATTTTCTCCACCCATTGAGTTGAACGCAGACAAGGAAGCCTTGCTTTAAAAATAAACCCAGCTACATTCTTTTCTGAAGCTTATATTGGGAGGGTTTCTTTCAGTGTCACATATTTCTGGGGAGGTGCCAAGGGACAAGTGGGCTGACGGTGGCCCTGTGAGCAGAATTCGGTGTCCCTCAACATCTTCTGTGTAACCAAGAGGCATTTGGGGGTGTGGAGGGGGTGGAGATGGAGTCTATTTCTGTGGTGGTTGCTATTGCATTTGGCTTTTATATTGAACCTTTTGTAAATGTTTAAAAATCAAGAAATGTTGGCGGGGCACAGTGGCTCACACTTGTAGTCTTAGCACTCTGGGAGGCCAAGGTGGGTGGGTCACCTGAAATTAGGAGTTCAAGACCAGCCTGAGCAAGAGTGAGACTCTGTCTCTACTAAAAATAGAAAAGCTAGCCGGGAGTTGTGGTAGGTGCCTGTAGTCCCAGCTACTCACCTGAGCCCAGAAATTTGAGGTTGCTGTGAGCTGTGACAGCATAGCACTCTAGACTAGTGCAACAGGGTGAGACTCTGTCTCATAGAAAACAAAACTAAACAAAAATGAGGAAAAGTCATGTCAAAGATCCGATTTTTTTACCTCTTCATAAAAATAATAGGAGATGGCCACACATAATGCACACCTTCTTAGGACACGGCTCTCTCAGAGACAGCGTGGGGGACTACCCGTTCATCGCGTGCTCACCCCTGTTCCCAGCCCAGCCAGGTGGGCACCTTATCTCTGCCCCCATCACTGATTATGACGGGTGAAGGGGGCTCCACTCACCTGCATCTGCAAGACAGCCACCTAGCCTTGGCTGCCCGAGCTTTTTCCTAGTCCCCTGCTTTGGCCACTGTCTCCCATCTCTCTAAAACTGTTCCTCTCCTGAAAATTCTCATCATCATCCCCTCCAAGCCCGGTTTTGGTGCCTCCTAGTCTAGGAGGTGTTCACTGATCACCCCACCCGTTCCCCAAAACCTACTCCAAGTAGCACCCATTACTTCTGACCTTGTGCAAGACCCTCTTTGTGTGAACTCTTCACACTATTGCTAAATGCCCCCATGTGGTTCATCCTGGTGTTTCTGCTTCTCCTGCAAACCCCTTGGAAGTAAGGTCCCTGCCTTCCCCGTGGCTGCATCCCAAATGCCTGGCATAGAATCTGGCACAGGGGAGGTGTGAAGTCCTTGTTTGAATTTTGAATGAATTATTCAATGAGAGCTGCCTCTTTGTTGTCTCCTAAGTGAGGCTGGAATAAGAAAGAAAGGGAAAGTGACGGATTACGGAGGACCTACTGTGTGTGTGTGTGCCACTTGGCCCAGGTCACTTCACAAGAAAAGGGAGAAACTCACGCTGTAACATCCACCTCAAAAGTGATCGACTCTCAAGATATTTACACCCTCAAAAGACGCCAGTCCTCCCTACGAGACGAAATCTGACACCAGTGGTTAAAGCTCTCACTGAATCGAAATGTAGATATCTGTACCTGCAACTACATCTGTTAGACATCTTTAATGTCTTTCATCTAAAGCTCCTATCAGTTTGGGGTTGGTCATAACATCAAACAATGGGAAACCACTTAGAGACCCATCACTAGGGCACCAGTTCAACCTGGCACTGTATTTAAATGCTGAACTATTCTGACACCATGAACATGCAGAGGGTCATTTGTGGGCATGGAAGAAGAATCCACCTGGGGGTGTAAACCAAGCCGTGACTGGACACGAGGGGTCATCACACATGCAAATGTGGCTCTTCATCTATGAATGCATTTGTGCAGAGAGAGGTTTAGAATCATTTTAGCTAAATGGAAGGATGGTCTTCCTCGGCAGTGGGCTTCCTGATGATTTGGGTTTGTAAGTTTCCATTCTCCTAGAATCTCCTGGAACGTTAGCCATGTTTCTCCCCTACAGCAATAAAGGGGCAGTGGCCGCTTTGCTCTGGGGTCCTGCCTTCCTCGTCCTCCTTTGCCCTGATTGTGCGAGCTCCCATCCGGGTGTCAGAATCAGGGTAGGACAGACTGGGGCTGGGCCAATTTCTCCCATTTTGGCAAAACCACATTGTTGTGCTTTCAGTTCCAGAAGTCAGGGCGCCTTTATTGTGCTGGATTTTTACAAATACTTGACCCTAAAACAAGAGTCATCAAAAGTTCCGACTAGAAAGAGCCATGGGAGGACTGAGAACAAGCCGCCTCTCGTGCAGATGGGAAATTGAGGCCTAGGAGGGTGTTGGAACAAGCAGGGAGTCAGGGCTCCGCGTGGCTGGAGTGACACCCAGGGTTCTGTCACTCCCTGGGAGGTGATCTGGAGCCAGCCCTTTCTCTTCTCTGTTCCTGACTCTTTTATCTCATTTATAAAACTGAAAAAATAACAACCATCTCGGCTAAGGGGTGGTTATGTGGATAAAATGGGACATTGATGGGGCCTGAGCTTCTGAAAACTACGTCACTCCAGCAGATTAGAATTGTCATCATACTGGGCGGCACCTGTGGCTCAAAGGAATAGGGCACCAGCCCCATATGCTGGAGGTGGTGGGTTCAAATCCAGCCCCGGCCAAAAACTACAAAAAAAAAAAAAAAAGAATTGTCATCATGAACTTGAACCAATTTCTTCAACCATAAGAAATGTCCATCTATCTATCCATCCATCTATCTATCTATCTAATACAAATTATATCCACTAGAATACTTAGACTCCTGGGAAGACAGTGCCAATCTCAGGTACACCCAGATTCAGGATCTACACTGTTGGGGCTGAGAGGACGCAGGCATGTTTTTATTTCCTGGGTCCGGCTCTTCATCCTTCAGCGAATGAATTAAACTTTCTCACAAAGGCCGCCCAGCCAAGGCCTTCCTGGGACACTCTCAGAGGGCGTCTCCTTGGGGCCAGCCTCCTTTAAGCAAAGGAAGGTGGTGGAGGAGGATACAGTGAAGAGAAGCCAAAGTCCACTCCAGGGCAGCAGGGCGGCAGCCCGGGGGCTCCCCCAGAGGAAACCGCTCTGGAAGGGGCTCCCCCCCAGCCAGCTCTCCCACAATGCACCAGGTGCCTTCTGCTGATAAGAATGGCCCCAGCAACCTTGAGGCACGTGACAGGAATAGCCAAGAACCGTGTGTATTCTTGAGGGCTGTGAAAGGAAACTCCTGTTTGCTGAAGAGCAGGCTGATAAGAGAGGAAGAGCAGGGAAGGCCTTGGGCGTATTTTCCCCCGCCATTTTTTAAAAAATGTGTTTTATTTCGTTTCATGTTCACTTCTCATGAAAAGATAGAGAAAAACGTTGCCCCCACCTGGGAGGACAGTCAGCAGGCCCTGGGCGTCCGCAGGAGATGGAAGGAGCTCTGAGATTCCAGCACCGAAACTGTGAGTTTGTCCTGGGCAGGAAGCTGGGGGAGATTTTTTTCATCTTTATCCTTTACTGAAGTTTCCCAAATAATCTAAGCATGAGTAAGTGCTGTGTTTCTAGTCAAAATAAAAATAAAATAAAATAAAAGTTGTCTGTGAATGCAAGCTCTGGATTTCACTTCATGTTTTCTTTTAAGTGTTGTTCCTGAGACACAAAATCAGTCCCCACATGTGGAACCGCTGGTCAGGTGAAGACAGGCAAGAAGGTCATGCACCCCACCAGCCACTGCCAGGCAGAATGTTCTGGAAAACTGTTCTGGAAAACAGTTTGGCAGTTTCTTTTCTTTCTTTCTTTTTTTTTTTTTTACTTGTCTCAGATTAATTGAGGGTACAAAGAATCCGGTTACAATGTTTGCGTTTGTTAGGTAAAGTCCCTCCCCTGATTGTGTCCTGCCCCCAAGAGGTGTGCCGTACACCCTAACATCGTGCCCATTAAGTGGGAACACACCCATTCCCCCGTCTCCCCACTCCCTTGTTCCCTCACCCCCTACCTTGAATTGGTTTTTCTCTTACGTGGGTATGTAACAGATCTTCTACTGGCTTCATATTAGAATTTAGTACAGTGAATTCTTGCTTCTCCGTTCTTGTGATACTTTACTAAGAAGAATGTGTTCCAATTCCATCCAAGTTAATATGAAATATGCCGGTGGGACTGCAAACTAATACAACCTGTTTGGAAAGGACGTATGGAGAATCCTCAAATAATTCAAATTAGACCTCCCATTTGACCCTGCAATCCCATGACTAAGACTCTACCCAGAAGAAAAAAAAATCATTTTATCATAAGGACATTTGCACTAGACTGTAATTTATTAGCTCAATTTACAATCTTGAGATGTGGAAACAACCTAATGCCCACCCCCCCAGGAAGGGATTAACAAGCTGTGGTATAGGAACCAGTTTCTTTATAGTTAAACGTGGACTTAACTATTTAACACATGCTTCCACATTCCCACCCCTGGGTGTTTTTTGTTTTGTTTTGTTTTCTCTTTGCCACCCTGGGTAGAGTGCCTTGGCACCACAGCTCACAACAACTTCAAACTCTTGGGCTCAAGTGATCCTCAAGTGCCTGCCACAACACCCAGATATTTTTTTTAGAGACAGGATCTCACTCTTGCTCAGGCTGGTCTGAAACTCCTGAGCTCAAGCAATCCACCTGCCTTGTCCGCCCAGAGCACTAGGATTACAGACACGAGCCACTGCTCCTGGCACTGGTTGTCTTTTGTTTTTTGTTTTTTGATAGGGAAACAAAATCTTATCCTCAAAAAAGGCCTGTATGTGAAGTTCCCAGAGCAACTTTATTCATAATAACCCCAATCAGGAAATAACCTGGTAACAACTACACATCCATTGAAAATATACCCTTCAATAGGCCAGTAGTTAAACAAACTGTGGCATATTCATATAATAGAATACTACTTAGCAATAAAAAAGAACAAACTATTGGTACATGCAACACCTTAAAAGCATCTCAAAAACATTTTACTGAGTTTTTAAAAGCCAGTCTCGGAAGCTTATATACTGCATGATCCATTTATGTGACATCCTCAAAGTGACACAATTATAGTGATGGACTACAGATCGGTGGTTACCATAGGATGGGGATGGGCTGGGTTGTGGTTTCTCAGGGGTGGCATGAATTTCTTTGTGATGAGAAAACAGTTCAGTGTCTTGGTCATGGTGGTGGTTACTCAAATCTACATATGATAGTATTTCATCCACCAAAGAAAAAATATGTTCACATAAAATTAGTGAAACCCTGATTAGGTTGTGGCTGAGTAGTGTACTAATGCTGCTTTCTTGGTTCTGATAATTTTGTTAAATGAGATAGTACTACTGTGGGAGGCTGGGGGATGCGTACCTAGGAAGCCTTATTACTATCTTTGCAACTTCTTGTGAATTGCAAACGATTGATAAGAAAATTAAAAACATAAGAAATGAAAGATACTTTTAAAAAACTGTGTCAGGGTGGCCCTAGAGGTGGTGGATGAGGGTCCTTCAAAAGAACCCAAGGCAAGATTTATTATCCCAGTGGGATGTCAATGTGGTCCCAGTAAGAACCGTCACCTCCAGCACCAGAGAGGTCAGAGAGAGTCATAAATTACAATAAATCACGGCAGCAATCGTAGCCGGTCTTTCTCTTCCAATTGGCTAATTGCTATACCCCACCCTATATCTTCAGTAGCAGCAAGAACAAAGTCCAGTATCACTTTCTTGTTAATGGCAATAGCCGAATTGCCAAGTGGTTAGGATTTAAGAAAATCTGTGTTGATTCTGGCTCCTCAACCTACAGGGCTGTGTGGTCTTAGGAAAATATACCTTCCTACCTTCTCTGAATGATGTACTATCAGTGAAAAAATGGGATTCAGCTAGCTTGAGAGACAGGGGATGTATTAGTTCACAGGCCTGCACCGTCCACAGGTGCTAACTTCAGGTATGGTTTGATCTAGATGCTCAAAGGGTGTTCTCAGGGCTCTCCTGCTTCTCCTTTACGATTTCTCTGGGCTGGCTTCATTTTTAGGCAGAACCTTATATCAGGGTAGCAAAGAGGATGCCAAAAGCTCTAATCCTACATCTCATTGTTCAGCCATTGTCATTGAATCAATAGTCCTTTCCTAATAGTCACTGCTCAAGTCCCTCCATCAGGTCTCATTTGGGGCATTGGTCACATCCCCATCTCCATCAGTCACTGAGAGCAGAGGAATGGGATGCACCAACTGATCAAACCCTAAATCACGGCCCGACGCCTGCTCTGCTGTAGCGTTCAGAAAAGCCGCCCTGGGGTCTAGAAGTATACTGAACGTTTTTTCTTCCTGAAAGAAGAAAACCGATGTGTCTTTCACAAAAGAAGGAAGATTGGACAAATCAACAGATGTCCAGCAGAGAGAAAAATGGCATCATTATAAGAACAAAATATTATGTAAGCTAGCTCACGGGTGTGTTAGGAAATTAATAAAGAGCTTTTCTCCACTTCCACTGGCCACTGTGGCTGATGAAGTGAATCCAGCATCCCAGAGTATTGGGTCTGTGCAGTCCGCTGTGGCTGCACCTCCAGGCAGGTTGCCCACGGGCCCCTGACTGCCTGTCGCACACAGCCCTCCCCAATCGGAGCCTTTTCCTCAACACCCCCAGTTTGAGGTTTTGTCTTCCCTCCTAACCTGACAGGCCTGCAAAAGCCTGATTCCTTCTTCCCTTTACAAATCAGAGCCAGCCGGCATTAATGTCTGTATACCCAGAAACATCACTGGACATTCTTCATTGTAATTGTCACCTGAAACCCAGGGCCGAGGACATTGCTCCATTTTTCAGATGAGCAAACGGAGTTTCCGAGGGTGTATAGTTTGAAAGTGGCAGCCCCTGATCTGAAACCCAGAGTCACCAACTGACATTTTCTTTGGAAGAAACCTCCTTCACCAACCCCTGGACTTCACTAGGGAAATTCAATTGGCTAAGCAGACACCTGCTCCCCAGCATCCCCAATTCCTATTCTAAAGGGCTGCTCTTTCTCTCTCTCTTTTTATGAACCAGCTGATCTACTGGAGACCAGGACATTAATATCACTGTAAACTGAGCCCAAGATAGAGCAGTTAGCAGCACAATTACTTCCTCCACTCTACTTTCATGAGAGCCCAGAAATAGTATTCCATCCTGTCTGCTACACCAGAGCAGGGGGCACTGTTTTACTGGAGCTGGGGAACGCTTGTTTTTGCCCAAGACATTATTAAAAAAAAATCCATGATTATTCTACCCAGCCAGTTTGCGCTATGTAAACCAGAAAGCATAGCATTTTTACAGGGGCTGGATTAAGGGCTAGAGCCAAGGAAGTCCCCTCTTCTCCTGAGTAAATCATACTTACTGTTTTTCCACTCAATTTCTCTCTTTTCAACACACACACGCACACACACACATGCACACGTGCATGCCTAAAGGGCTTTTTTCTTCCTCTCAAACTGATAAAAAATTCTCCTTTTGTTGATCTATATCTTTTCCATTTTTCCCCCGGGGAATTTTGGTTGCCATTGTCTTAGTCTCTGTGAGCCAACATGCATGTGTGTGTGTGTGTGTGCGCGCGCACGTATGTGTGTGTGTTTCCTGATCATTAATTTTCCTAACTGCATCCTCACAATGAGTTGAAGTTCAACCATGTTTGGAAACTAAATAGTGCTAGCATCGCATTTGTTAAAGGCAGAGTCTGTTGGCAGGTGCAGCCCGGCTGTTGGGCACCCCACGCGGGTGTCCAGAGGTAAGGCATCCGTCGCTGGGCCAGGTGATCTGGCTGAGCTAGGAGCAGCCGCCCATGGTTCCCTTTGATGTCCAGTTTTCCTGGGTATTTTTATTTCTTAGGGTGGTTAGAGTTGGACACCCAGAATGGCTGATGTGTTTAATCAAAGCCTATAATCACTTTAAGAAAATAACTAGACCTACTGCATTTCCAGAGGGTCTACTATGAGGCAAGGTAAGAGCTATGTCTGCACCAGCTACATTGGATTTAGTTTTCCAGATATGATTCACTCAGAACTCCAGACCCCTGGAATTTAGAATCTGCTGTACAATAGGCAATTAGTATTAATAATAACAGTAGCTAGCACTCATTTGCATACCAGGTCCTGGGCAGTAGGCAAATCATTACATAGTATTAATATTTTGTAGATTAACACTATATATTTAGTAACAATTTACCTGATTTGATGAAAAGTGTTTCAAACATACAGAGGAGAATAAAGATAATACTGTAAACACCAAGTTTAAAAAATCTTTAACCCTGTAGTCTCTTGGCTTCGAATATTTTTCTTCTTGAACAAGACTTTGCAAATAGAGCTGAGCCCCACCCCTAGCCCCACCATCTGCCAGCCCTGAGCTCAGCTTCCTCTCCTACCCTGAGCCTAAATTCAGAGTGTATTATGCCAATTGAGGTTCTCAAATGTTTATTACGCAATTACGTACCCCCCAAATTTTCTGTCCTATTGCTCATGCAAGTTTTGAAACTTTATATAAGTGGTAGCTAGCTGTCTGTAGCCTTCTGCATCTTGCTTTTTTCTTTGAATTTTACATACGTGATCACATCCGATCCTCACGCAGGTGCCCTTTTACAGATGGGAATGCCTGGGCACACAGAGGATGAAACGCAGCCTGAAACATGTATTGCAACTAAATACATGTCTGAGCTCTGACTCAGCAGTACTGCTTCCTAGTATGTACCACAGAAAGCGCATGTCAGGGCCACTAAAGATGAACGTGAGATTGCCCAGGAGCTTTATTCTAAAGAGCAAAAATCTAGAAACAACTCCAGGGTGTGTCAACCGGAGAGTGGATAATAATCAAGCTGTGACGAAGTCACACAGTGGACTAGTATTCAGCAGGGAAAATGTACAAAGGAGAGACACACGTGCCAGCAGGGAGCTGGGTCTCAGGAATGGAATGCTGGGAGAAAGAGGCCGGATGCAAAGGGGGTCTACTGCATGGTTCCACTCACAGCAGGTTCTAACCCAGACAGAGCCAGTGGGTGTTGATAGGGATCAGAGCAGGGATTACCTCGGGGGTAGAGGGCAAGATTGGCTGAGAAGTTCACAGCAGGAGCTTCAGGGTTGTTGGAACAATTCTGTATCCTGATCTTGGCGGTGGCTACACAAAACTATGGATATGAGTTTGTTCAGACTACCATAACCAAATACCGTGGGTGGGGTGGCTGGAGCAATGGAAATGTATTTTCTCCAGTTCTGGAGCCTGGGAGTCCAAGATCAAGGTGTGAGCAGGTTTGGTTTCACCTGAGGTCTTGCTCCTTGGCTTTCAGATGGCCGTCACTGACTGTGTTCTCACACGGCTTTTCCTCTGTACCTGCGACTTCCTGGGGTCCCCTTTGTGTCCTTATTTTCTCTCCCACATAAGGACACCAATGAAGTCACATTAGAGTCCATCCTAATTTTACCTTAATTGCCTCTTTAGGGCCCTGTCTATAAATATGGCCACATTCTGAGGTTATGGGGGGTAAGGACCTCAACGTGTGAATTTGTGGGGGACACACTTCAGTGTCATATGCACCATGCATAGGTAAGAAAGAATTCTTCACGCTTTGCATTTCGACTCAGGCATTGCACGATGATGATGTTGATGACGCTTCTTGTGCAGATTTACACATGTCATCCCAGCAGAGTGGATGTGAACCCAGACAGTCTGACTTCTGAACCTTGCACTTGACTCTTACTCTGACTATTTACAAAAGGAAGGTGGAAGGCCTGGTAGAGTTACCTGACCCAGGTATGCGCTGACCAAGTGAAAAAGGTAAGATTTGGAATTAATTCTGTCTAACTCACACCCAGATTGCTTTTCTTGCCTCTGACCACTTGCAGGCACGAAACCGGGGGCTCTCTGAGAGCCAGGTCCCCTTCAGGGTGCACCAGAGTGAGTTTTCTATTCTCTGTATCATCCATCCCATTTCCAGAACATACCCTTGTTCATACTCATGTTTTCTCATTGCTGGAAGCCTGCTGGATAACCAAGGTAGGGATACTTGTCCTCATGACCCCCATTTCACAGATGGAGAAACAGAAGTGCAATGAAGGTACTTCTAGATGCCCAAATCTCCAGGTCTCTATG
The DNA here is from genome assembly GCA_963574575.1 of Galagoides demidoff. Classification (NCBI taxonomy): domain Eukaryota; kingdom Metazoa; phylum Chordata; class Mammalia; order Primates; family Galagidae; genus Galagoides; species Galagoides demidoff. The sequence continues at coordinate 2,422 of CAUYQV010192771.1, read as the reverse complement.
AAGTCCTGTGAACAGGGCCAGCAGCCTGCACTCAGGCAGGTCAGATCTTGCTGTGAACCCCAGTTGAGGGAATTGAATCAGCAGTCATCACTCTGTGTCTTGGTTTTCTCATCTGTCAAGTGGACATCACAAACCCTGGCTCTGCAGGAAAACTAGGAGTACTAAATGTCACAGTGCAAATCAAGGGGGCGGCACTGTGCTTGGTGCACTGTCTCATCACTCCACTTTTCTCTTTTCCTGAATCTTTTGCTTCTGTTTAGATTTAGGCTTCCATGTTCATTCCCTGGCGTTGACCTCTGAGCTTTCCTGCAACTTTAAGATTTTATGATTTGTGCAAACATCGATTAAGCATTCAGCTTTGCACACCACACACAGACACAAAAAAAAAAAAAAAACAGGAGGGATTATATAGGTTGGCATGGTCCCCAATTGTAGGATGGAGCATAGGGTTAAAAGTGCTGGGCACTAGTAACAGAGTCATCTGGACAAAAGCCAAGAATCACTGCTGACCATGAGTAGCGAAAACAATACTCACTAGACACAAGCTACTGTCCCAGCCCTAATTCACACATTAGCAGTGGTAAGATTAAGGCAAGACAGACGTGCAATAAACAGGATATGTTAGGAGTTCAATCATGCAGTTAAAAAAAAAAACACTTGTTTTTTAACCTTTACTCTCTCTTTGAAGCTTGCCACTGTACTATATTTTCTCATGCCTAAGATTGCAATAAAAGCCAGTGAGGAACGTTGGGAGGGGCTGCACCCTTCTGTCTCCGTGCACAACGCTTACTGGTGTTGGCCTCCCCAGGTCCCTCAGTTAAATGCAAATTTAGTAAAGTGTTGTTATTCATTTGCATTGAATCCCACCAACACCTAATCCCAAATGGATGACAATAATGATAGCAGGGAAGCAACAAGTGGCAGTTCCGCAGTCCTTCTCCTGCTCCTGTTTATCCTGACGCACCCAGGGCCATGAGAGCAGCTCAGTCACAAGATTCACTGCAGCATCCAGTTCAGGAGGACTTTGGAAGAATGACACAGCTTGGGACGAAGTAGCCTCCAAACATGAGATTGCACACGGCCCAGACATGGCAGAATCATCCCTCTGGAACAGCCACCTTTCTGCATCCTGCCTTTATTAAATATTCTCCTCTGTATTATCCTATAAAACCAAGAGGGAAAAACAAAAGCCTTTACCTCACAGAGCAACGTAAAAATAGTCTTGAAGTGAACATCTATAAATGCAAGGCTGGTAATTATTCGGATCTAGTTAGCCATGCGACAAAATGGAATCAACTTGGCTCCATTAACCTTATTTTCAAAGCACTTTTTGGTGATTCATGTTTATTACACTGTTAACATTTAAAGGAATGAATGCTCACCCCTGTTTTTGCTTAGGACCTTGGTACGGAAGGAAATGCAGACTCACGGAAAAAGGAACTGGATTTAGCAGAACTTATTTCTCCTTTGTCAGCCCTGCCCCCAAAGAAACTACCCTCATCCATTCTCTTGTTCAAGTTATGAGTATTTATTGAGCACCTGTATGTCTCAGGTACTATGGGAAAAACAGCTCCCTGCTTCATGGAGCTGATGTTCTAATGGGTTAAGAGCAGTAAATAACTTCTACCAAGAATTGAGTCCCTGATTCAAATCTCTACCTGGGCAACTTTAAAACTGTAGTTCCTAATCCTCATCACATTGTTTTTATTCTCTGCCTTTAGCATTTATTAAGCTGCATGAATCCATTCTTGTCACGATAGCTGCAAATTCTAATTTTTCTAATCATTCTTCCACCTTTATTGGTTGGCCACCTAGTGTAGTGAAGACTGTATCTTCTTTCTTTTGTGTCATTTATTTATTTATTAGCAGCATGCATTCTTATTTTACTCAGTGGTTTGCAATCCATTGCTAAGGTCATTAAAAAAAAAAAAAGACTGAGTAACTATTCCAGAAGATTCATGGATACCTAGAAGAAACTCAAAAACATGAGATCTTAACCTGGCCTGGTGTGGTGGCTCACACCTGTAATCCCAGCACTCTGAGAGGCTGAGGCAGGTTGATTACTTGAGCTCAGGAGTTGGGGACCACCCTGAGCAAGAGTGAGACCCCATCCCTACTAAAATAGAAAAATTGGCTAGGCACCTATAGTTCCAGCTATTCGGGAGGCTTAGGGAGGAGGATCTCTTGAAGCCAAGAGTTTGAGGTTGTTGTGAACTTGATGCTCCAGCAGTACCTAGAGCAACAGAGTGAGACCTTGTCTCAAAAAAATAAAAAATAAATATAAAGAAACACAATGTGTCATCCTGAACTTGGTCTAGACATGGGAGAGGGGAATGGAGAAATAGTTATAAAGGACATTATTGGAACAATTGGTGGACTGTTTTTCAGCCTTTTTTATCTCATGGCACACTTGAACCTATAG
>CAUYQV010192765.1:0-21468 GCA_963574575.1 Galagoides demidoff | reverse complement strand
CTGTGGTCCCAGCTACTTGGGAGGCGGAGGCAGGAGACTCGCTTGAGCCCAGGAGTTGGAGGTTGCTATGAGCTGTGATGCCATGGCACTCTACCCAGGGGGATAGCTTGAGGCTCCGTCTCAAAAAAAAAAAAAAAAATGCCGATTCCCCTTCAGTGGGTCTGGGATGGGGCCTACATTTCCACACGTTCCCTGGTGACCCCTGCTGCAGATCCATGGAGCACAAAAAGCTTCAGCTGATCACTGCAATGGGTAGAGATGCCTGAGGAGCTCCCCGTGTGCGTGGGTGAGAAGAAAATGGAAAGTTCTGACATGGATAGCCCCCAAACGCACAAAGCTGCCTGGACCTCATGAGTAGCTAAGAGTTCCTTTCGAAAATGGTCCCCTGCATGGATAAACTCACTGGGCCACCACTGACGCTCCCAGAAGTGTTAGTTCCTGAATTGCACCATATCATTGTTTATGTCTGGTGTGCCCTAAATGTCTCCACAGAGATGTTCCAAGCCCACCATTGACAAAGCATAGTCACATCCATTATCTTGGATCACTCACAAAAGCCTCTGCATTAGAGATGCTTCTTCCTGCCACCTCATGCATAGAAACAGGGAGGGTCAGCCAGGCAGGGCACTGGTCAGAGCCAACCCTGGGCCTGTGCTCTTGCCACACCCTTTTCTGTTGTTGATTTCACTTTCCAGGTGTGAGACAAGTCAGCAAACCCAGCCCCCCTCAGCGGGTCATTACCCAGACTGGGTCACTTTTGTGGAGTGGGAGGGTAAATCTATGGCCCCCACAGGCTCTTACCCTTTCCCTCACCCCCACCCAGCCCCAGAGGCAGGGCTACACCCTCACGCAGTCCTCACACCCAACAAGCTGGCTGGCTTTGTGCGGAGGGGCTGGGCCTCACCTGCAAAGTTGACGGTCACAGCCACGATGATGATGACGATCCCCATGACGATGAAGGTGATGCTGAGCAGCCGGGCCAGGCGGCCCAGCCTCCGGGCCCCATCCCGGTCTCCCTGCTGCACACTGCTCCGAGACTGTAGAGAGAGGATGGCAGGGACCTGAGAAAGGCTGCCTGTCAGCCACATCAGCCTCAGCAGCCCTGGGGTGGCACTAGCCTGGGTCCCCAGGCACACCTGTGCCCACTGCAGCCCACACTCCAGCAGCTCCCCTAGGGGAGAGGAAGAGGCCTCCTCCTGGAGAAGGGGCTTGGGCTTCTTGAGGGGACTTAACCACGTCCACCTCCCTCAGCTGGGAGCAGAACCAAGCAATCCAGGGCACTTCCTCTCAGGACCACAGCAGGGTGGGGTGGTGTGGCAGGTGAGAGGGTGGACCAGGTCCAAGCCAGCTGGCAGGCGCAGACAGGCCAGGCCTCTGCAGACCCCAGTCCAAGGCTCAATTCTGCAGCCACGCTGGGATCCTGTGGGGCTTTTTCTACAGCCTGACATCCCTGCCTCCTTTCCTCAGTGAGCCCCACTCTGGCCATGAAAGAGAGAAAGCGTGCTGTCTTCACTGCCACTATTTCCCACCCAAGATCTAATCCTTTCTCCACCAAGCTCTCTCTCCACATCACACAGGAAGGTGAAGCACCTTGCCTGAAAAGGCTGAGACTGGGTCAGAGCCAGTGGCTTCACGGGGCCGGGTTTTACAGATGGCTCTATCTCAGTGAGGGTGGGGACAGAAGGGTTAAGGACAGGCAGGATGCTAGGAGGATGCCTTGGCAGGAGGTGTGTCCCAAGCCAGGAATGGGGGCCCCAAGATCTCCAGGCTCCTCCAGCTCTTGAACTCCCTTCTTTCTTCTTGCACTTGCCCCAGCCTCCCAGGAAGGGGCACGGGCAGGGATCTGCTAACCATGAGACTGTTCTCAGGGCCTCTGGGCAGCCATTTGCTTATTTTATTTTCTGATTATCTGAGGCTCTTGAGCTCAGCATAGAAATGTAGTTAAGGATAATGATGATGGTGATGATGATGCCCTTACTTGGTGCCAGGAAGCTTGCTAAGGATGGTACCTAAGTTATTTCATTTAGTCTCAGAACCATCCTCCTCCGAGGTTGGCAGGGCAGTTGCCCTTCCCTGAGGAAGAAGCTGGGGTTCAGAGAAATTTCCTCTGTTCTCATGTAGGCACCCCCCCAAGGCTCTGTCCCCTTCACCTCTCAGAGTTGTAACAGCCCCCACTCCCAACTCTGCACTCCCATTTCAAGTTTCTTCAGGACAGAGTGACATCAGACTCCATCTGCTTCTTGCCGATGCCTCTCCTCCCATCTGCCCAAGCCCCCGTTCACACTGTGCAGGAGCCCCAACCCTAACAACAACACGATCAGGTATGAATTCCTACCCCTCACCTCTCTACTGTCTGTACCCCATGTCTGTCTCCACCTCTCAGGCCACTCCCTCAATTTGTCTGCATGGAGATTTCACCAGCCTCCTCCTCACTGGCCCCTCTGTTCCAGCCTTGCCCCTTCCAACCTCTTCTCCCTATTACAGCCAAGATGAGATCTTTAAAAAGTCAAGCCTGGGCTCGGCACCTGTAGCTCAGTGGTGAGCTACGAGCTGCCAGGTTTGAGCCTGGCCTAGGCCTGCTAAACAACAATGACAACTACAATTAAAAAAAAACATATCCAGGCATTGTGGCGGGCTCCTATACTCCCAGCTACTTGGGAGGCTGAGGCAAGAGAATCACTTGAGCCCAAGAGTTTGAGGTTGCTGTGAGCTGTGACACAACAGCACTCTACTGAGGGTGACATAGTGAGACTCTGTCTCAAAAAAAAAAAAAGAAAGAAAGAAAAAGTCGAGCCTGGTCTTGGCTCCCCATGAAAGGGATATACTTTTATGCCTTGGTGTCTTTGCACCCACTGTCCTCCCTACTGGAATGCCTTTCATCATCACCATATTGCCACCACGACAGTTCTTCGTCTTTCAAAAGTCATCCCCAGAAAAACCTTCCCACAGCGAGTAATCTGCTCCTTCTGGGGCTCCCATGGCATCTTGCACTACTCTTTGTTTTTCCTCACATCATTGTTTCTTGTGGCTGTGTGGCTCTCCTTCTCTAGACTATAAACTCCCTGAGGGCAGGAGCCATGCAGCCTCCATCCTGGTATCCCTCACATCTAACCTAGGGCCAGGCCCCTGTGGGTTCTCAGTAAGTATTTGAAGAAGAAAAGAATAAAGGGTGAGAGAAAAAGAACCAGAGGAGGGTCTGTTTTCTAAGGACAGAACTTCATGAAAGAAATAAGGGCTACAGGCCCTACTGGAAAGACACCTCGCTGTGGGGTTTGGCCCCACTCACTAACACATGCCAGCTCCAGCTCCCTGCATGGCCAACCAGGTCACTGAACTCAGGGTGTCAGTGACTCTGCAGCATTAGAAGAAAGAGGAGGCGATATGCAGAAAGGCCTCAAGGGTTTCTGGGAACTTTGGTTTTAGAAAGTCTGCGCCACCTTGAATCATTGCCGGGGGACTTCTCAGCTGCAAGCATGACATTCAGGGGAAAGGAGCAGGATTTAGGAGGTCTGCTCCCTTCTTTCCAGAGGAGCAGCTGTGCCTTCAGGACCATGGAGAGAGGCAGAGATGTGCTGGCTTGGGTATGAGGCAGGTGGGAAGGGAAGGGGAGGAGAAAGGGAAAGAGAAGGATGGATCTTTCTTTGGTCAAGCTAAGTCCAGCCTCTTTATCAATGGATCCGTGGACCACACATCTCAGTTACACACATTTGAGCCTGAGAGATACATTGAGAAAGATGCAGTGGGACCAGCTGGAGCAGGGCAGAGCTGATCATGCCGATTTGCTGTGTCAGGTACTTTTTATACACTATCCAGTATAAACATCCCTACTATCCTGCAAATCCTAGCTTTCTGGTCTATACAAGAGAGAGAAAATAGCCACCTCTAAGAGCAGACTCCTAACTCATGGCTGGCAATGACTCCATGACGTGGAGGACCAGGACTGAGAAGTGACTCACACAGGCTTGGGAGTCACACCTCCTGGCACTGAATCCTGGACTCACCTCTTGCTGGCTGGTGGCCTCAGGAAGACTACTTACCCTCTCCAAGCTTCAGTTCTTCACCTATAAAATCTTGCAGGCTGTGATCAAGGCAGAGAAGTGCCTCACCCCTACCTGGCACTCAGTTCTGAAGTCCCCCACTAGTTACCAAATGAAGAATCAAGCCCTTGGCCCTAGGGATGGAAGGAGATCCTTCATCCCTTTTTAATGAGTAAATTACCTCTTGCTTCCCCCATTCCCACTCAGTGGCGTCATCTTTCCATCCAAAATGACTTAAAGTAAAGGCACAATAATGATCATTGCAGTAGTGGCTGTACTGGCTGCGCACTAACAGATCATGGTGATTGCAGTAGCTGTGGAAGCAGGGGGAGGGGAGACAATTGGGAAGTGTGGGAGCAGAGAGGAAAGTGGGGGGGGGGCTGGGGGGAGTTGCCAGAGGCTGAAACCAGCTTGAGGAGGGAAGCAACAGAAAACAGAACTTCTCAGGCAAGAGTCGCTTTCATCCTTGAGGCTTGAGCCCAGCCCCTGAGGTCTGAGAAGGTGTCCAGGGCCGAGTGGCTGTTAGTCCTTCCACCCAGACACCTGGACAACCGCCTCCTGGCAGGTCAAGGCCCCTCTCCCACCTCCAGGCCATTGTTCCGGGAATTCCCAGACTCCGGGTTAACCCTTCAGTTGCCCTAGAGTAGGAAGGTCTGTAGAGTAGAAGGGTCCCAGGAGGAGTCAGGTGGTGTGGGAGGGGCTGCCGTGGTGGGAGTGGTGGGTGGGAGGGGCTGGCAATGCTTAGGAACTTCGGACAACAGCAGCTATTTCCAAACCAATTCTTTAGTACATCGGTGTTTGAAGCCATATGTCTGCGTGCCAGCTTACCGCCAGCCCTGGTTGGGGCTCATTGCACTTGCTGAGTGAAAGGATGGATGCACAAATGAACAGAAGCGTGACAAAATTCACCGCACCGTACATCACATCAACTAAAGAATTCGGTTATAAAATACATCTAAGAAAGGAAATAGTGAAGGACCTCAATCTCTCCGTGCTCCCACGTGCTGTAGCAACAACCCACAGAAACAGGGATGCTCAGGGGCCTCCACCCAAACCAGTGGGGCTGCCCACCTCCCCAGGGGCTGACATGAGGGGTGAGGCCCCATTCTCCCAAAGTTGGTTAAGGTCAGAAGTGCCTGTCCACTAGCAATTCACCCTTTCCTCTCACATTGCAAAGTTAATAACAGCAACCACTTCCATTTATTAAGCATTTAGTATGCGCCAGGCTCTGTGCTAGGGGCTTTCATATGCATTAGCTCATTTAATCCCCGGACTGCTCTGTGAGCTAGATGGTTTTATTATGTCTGTATAGATGAGGAGACTGAGGGCAAGGAGAGAGGATGAGTGATAGGGACATGGTCACATGGCTCAGAAGGAACAGAGCTGTTCTATGGCTATTGCTGACTAAAGGCCAGCTGCTGGGGGACTAGCTGCCTTCACTGTCAAATCTTTCTAACAGGGAGGAACACAGAGATTTTGCAGCTTGACCCAGAAGTAAACTCTGGCCACCCCTGGAGGCTCACAGGAGGCCTCAGGGCTGAGCAGGGCTGGGGCTGGACACCTGTGATCATAGCTGTGGAGCCCCTCAGCCACCAGCCCTGGTCACAGCCGGCCCCTATCACAGCCACAGTGGTGCCAGGCTCTGTGTCTCACACCTGTGATCCCAGCACTCTGGGAGGCTGAAGTGGACAGATGGCTTGAGCTCTGGTGTTCAAGACCAGCCTGAGCAAGAGTGAGACCCCATCTCTACTAAAAATAGAAACATTAGCCGTATATTTGCCAAGAAAGACCTATGCCTAGGTCTAGAGACAGGTTCGAAACCAGCTCAAGCCAGCTAAAGAACAATGACAACTGCAGCAACAACAATAAAAAATAGCTGGGTGTTGTGGTGGGCACCTGTAGTCCTAGCTACTTGGGAGGCTGAGGCAAGAGAATTGCTTAAGCCCACGAGTTTGAGGTTGCTGTGAGCTGTGACATCACGGCACTCTACCAAGGGTGACAGAGTGAGACTATCTCCCTCCCCCACAAAAAAAAAAAACCTACACCTCATTGGGGCATAGTCAGGATAAAGAGTTTAGAACTGTGCCTAACATTTACTAGGTGCTCAGTGAATGATAATATGCATAATATTATCCCTCAACGCTAAGCTTCCTCAATTTCCTTCTCCCTGATATTGGGCCTGATATCCTGGCTCCTGATATTTCCCCTTAGAAATTCACTTCCACAACTACACTTCACCTCTTGCCATCACCCCACCTGGCTCCTCCTTTGAAATATCAGCTCCAAAATCTCTCTCATCACCCCCATAGCCTTTGACTTCTCTGGGCCCCCACCCATGATCTCTTCCTCTCCAAGGCTATTACCATCTTCCCAGCCCAGCCCAACCCTTCCAAAGGTCATCTCAGCCATCCCTGTCAACATCTTCTGTGCCACCTGGTTCTATTCTCACAGTATCTCTGCCATCCTCAGCCTTGGGTCCACCCTATGCCTAGGTCTAGAGACAATCCCACCCCATGGGAGTCCTCAGACTCACTCCTCCCTGGGCATATCTCCTCTTTCTCTATTCTTCCTCCCACCTCCTGGAATCACCTTTTCAAACCCTTGTCTGTCCACAGCCCTCTGCCCATGTCCTAAATGTTGTAGGTCTCCAGAGCTCTCTGGGATGGCTCTAATATTTCTGAGGGACAGCCAGGGCCTGAAGAAAACCCTGCTTCCCTCTCCTCTACAATTCTCTCTGTGACCCTCTGCTGGGCCTGGTGCTGAGTCCAGATCCTCATCAGCCCTGCCTGGACTATCTCAGGAGCCTCCTACAGCATCTTTCTGCTCAAGCCCATTCCTACAGTACTGGCCATACCCTGCCTCTGCTTAAAACTCTTTAGCAGCTCTTCAGAGCCACCAGGATGAAACAAATCCCTACAATGAATCCCTGCCCAACTCCCTCCCCATCTCACCCTCTGTGCCCAAACAGACCATCAACTGATCTTATCCAACCACTTCCCAATGCCTAACACAGTGCCAGGTTCATAAAAGAGGTACGTTCTCAGTGGGGAGCCCGATCATCCTCTACCACTTACTTCCCTAGAAATAAGCAATTTGCCATTCAGGTTGACTGAATGAATGAAGGGCAAGTAAAACCAGGTCTTAGAGGGTTTCCAGAAACTCCCCTCTGCCTCTCGCCACAACCCTGACCCAGGCCTCTCTTTGCCTGTCATCTGCACATTCCCACAGGGCCCCCTCACCTGATCGCCAGCCTTATCCCATCAGCCCCTCCTTTCATTTGCATCAAATTGTCTACCAAAATGGAAATCTGACCACATCCCTCCCGGCCCTAAGTGCCTACTACAGCAGGGGAGGAGGGAGCTTGAAAACCTTAGCTAAGTGACATGAGTCAGGAACAGAGGGCCACTCAGTATGGGATTCCATTCTGAAATGTTCAGAATAGGCAAAGCTATAGAAACAGAAAGATTAGTGATTGCCCAGGACTAGGGAGGAGGGTTGGGGAGTAGCCAGAGTGTGCAGAGTTTCTTTTGGAAATTTTCTAAAATTGATTGTGGTTAATATCACACCCGTCTGTGAATATGCTAAAAACCATTGAATTGCACACTTTAGGTGGGTGAATTGTGTGGCAAGTACATTATATCTCAACAGAGGTATTTCTTTTAAACCCACAATGGCTTCCCATCCCCAACTAGGAGCCACCCAGCTACCACTTAATTGCTATTACCACATAATATCACCATCGACTCACTTAAGCACTTTGTGTAGTCTATCCCATTTCTAACACAGATATTATAGTTATGCCCATTTTGTAGGTGGGAATACTGAGAAGAGGCATTTGAACGACTTGCCCATGGCCACATAATTACCTTGTGGTTATGTCTAGCATGGGTGCTTCTTACCATGCTACGAAGTTTCTCCCCACTTCTCCCCAGGATGGAGGCTCCTGGGAATTGGCAATTGGTGTCTGGTTTAGCACTATATTCCTTGCACCCAGCCCAGTGACATCAGACCTGACTCAAGAACTTTAAAAGGGTATGGAAATGCTCTGGGGGTGCATTCGGTGGTCTCACACCCTTGGACTCAAATTCCCTTTGACAAGAGCAGCTCCTACCCAGACTGCACCCTGCCACCCCTACTGGGAGGCGGATTCTAGCAACTATTTTCTCCTGAGCCCTGTGTGGCTTCCCTCCCCAAAGCTTATATCCCCTCCTGGGGCCTTTCCTTGTAACCAAGAGATTGGCCCTGCCCAGAGACACTGGCTGCAGGTGAGGGCCTGGCTCTGCCTCCAGCTGTCCCAAGGGTAGCAAGCATCACAAGAAGCTCCTTGGAAGGTATCCACCCAGGGCCATGCTCAACCCTGGCTCTTGAGCCCATGCCAAGTTCTTTGGACTCAGGAGTGCTAGGAGTGTCCCCTGATGTCCCAGAAGGGGTACTGGATATGATGTGGGGCACAGAAGGCTTCCCTGGCTGGAGCCCAAGCCTTCATGAACTGGACAGAGGTGAGAAATATGGGCTTTCTCAGAAGACAGCCGGGAGCAAGCCCAGCTCCTGGGGGCTTGACTGATGACTCAGCAGGAGTCATGCCAGAGGGGAGCAAACAGTTTCACCCCACCCAGTCCTCTGACCCTGACCAGCCAGGGGCTCTTAACCTCATTCTGAAAGTTATTGCCATTCCCAGCTTTTCTCTCTCTCCTTCCTGGAAATGTCACTTGCCAATACCTACCAACCTTTTCTGTGGGATCCTCTGTAAGTAGTCCTAATGTCTTACATTGTCCCCAAAAGGCTTAGATTGAGGACAATGTAAGACAATTCACTCAAAAAAAGTAAAGACATCAGTACATGCCCCTACCTGGCAAGGCTGCCCATGCCCTCTGACTATAATTTTTCACTCATGACCCGGACCTCCCTTGCCCCGAAATCCTTGAAGTCAGATGCTGAAATCAGTGTAGCCACCAACATCCAGAGGGCTCCAGCAGACACCACCCCCATCCTGGGGAGCAGCCTGCAAACCCTCCCCTCCTTGTGTGCCCCTCAGGGGAACCAGGCCCTAGAGCCTGCAGCATTCAGCAGAGAAACTGCTGTTGGCTCTTGGAAACCAGAGCTGGCAAAGACTGGTAGAATGCCCAGGGCACCTAGGGGGCCTGGCTCCCTTCTGGGATCACTGGGCCCTGGGACTCCTTTCTGACTGCAACCTCTGCTGAGACAGAGGCCTACTCAGGAATGATTTTGGGGGACAGTCTTCCCCTTTATAGAAAGCAAGACTCCCAACTTGGCTGTCTCTCTGGCCTGCAGGATTTAGCTCCAAGCAGCTCCTGAGTCCCTCTCCCCAGCAGCCATAGGTGCAAAATCAAGCCGAGATGCCCAGAAGCAAAGGTGAAAGAGGATAGCAAACAGAAGCTCTCAGCCCTTGGCCCCTCTCCAAGGTCAAGGAGGAGGCCCACTGAGGAAGGGGGTCCTCCTGCAGCCCCCAACATGCTGCTTAGTTTTCTCTACACCCTAGGCAGCACGTGTGGTACTGCCAGCCAGCCCCGTGAACTAACAGCAGTACTTACCATGATGGAAAAGATGAGGGGGATGAGGTTGAGGGGCCAGACAGGGCAGAAGCAAGAGACAATAGCAAGGATGAGGTAATCTTTGGGGACTTCCTGGTCCTGGGCGTAGGAGGTGGTGGCGATGGAGGATGCCCGCCTTGAGCTGGCCCGTGAGGGGGACCGGGGAAGTGAGGCCTCCAGGTGCTTTTCAGAGATCGCCTTGTAGGGCAGGCTGTGGCCATTCTGCTCCAGATCCAGAGCTCCTGAGAGGGACTTGGACAGATTCAGGGTCTTGTCATCCTTGTCCTCTACCTTGGTGAGGAGTTTCTCCATCTCCGGCAGCTCCAGGGGTGAGGTGGAGCCCGACTCCTGCGCTGGAGGCAACTGAGGCTGCAGGAGGTTGGCCATGTCGGCCTGGGTCTTGCACTGCTCGAGCTCCAGGATGGGACAAGGGGCTCCAGAGGGCCCTCAACGCACCATTCTCCAGCCCCAGGGAGGGGCAGAAGCATCACCCAGGGGATGAAGAGCCAGCTGGGGGCCAGGAAGGCCGGGTGTGCTTCTCAAGACCAGCTGAGTTCAGAGGTAGGGATCTGCTGCCTTGCGGAGCTCCCTGGAAGCTGGAGCCAGCCCTCAGATCAGTTCAAGTTGGAAGCCAACTTTGCTGGCACTGCTGACAGCACAGACGGGCAGGGAAGCAACAGAGAGCTCAGAGAGCAGAGGAAGAATGCTCTTCCGGGGAGGCTGAGTGTGCGTGTGTGCGCCACACAGCCTCCCTCCCTCTCCGCCCTCCTTGGAGATGCTTTTCTTTTTCAATTCCCCTCTCCCCAGAGAACTACCCTGCAGCATTCTGCCTGCCCCGCCCAGCCCAGCCCAGGGGGATTGGGACAGCCTCTACCTTCCACTGCAGCCCCAGGGTCTGCTCCTGGAGCCTGGGGATGTGGATGAGGAACAGATAAAGTGGGTCACAAAGGGGTGTGTCCTCTGCTGTCCTAGGACTGAACATTCCTCTTCTCTTCAGCCACAGCAGGCTCATGCTTCCTCCTCTCTGCTAGAAACTCTGGGCCCCAGGCCCACCTATCACATTCCGCCCAAAGCCTGACCCCTAACCCAGAGACATCCAGACCAAAGCCTGGGTCCTGGTTCCAGGGGGAGGGGAGATGAGAGCATCATTGTGCCCCCTGGAGGATCCTGCCTGGCTGGAGATGAGCAATCTGAGGGGATGTGTTGGCTCCATCTCCTCCCCAGCAAGGCTTTCCTGTGGGGCCAAAGAGCAGGAAAGCAAAGACCCTCCTGCTCCGGGGCTGCTCAGGGCAGACGCTGGCTCTGAAGGGCCTCCTATTCTGGCTCCTTGTCCTCTTGGATTTTCTCTCTGTCCTTGTTCTCTCTTGTTTCCTCCATCTGTTCCTGCCTCCTCTATTCCCTGCGTCTCTTTCTGTATCTCCTATGTCCCTCCTTACATTGTTTTATAAAGGTAACCTGGCACCCCCAGGTATGTATGTGGTTTGGAGGGGGCTGTATGACATAGTTTAAAATCTTAGGGTCATTCATGATGTGAGATGGAAAATTAGAGATGGAAGGGGTTTCAGAGGTTGTGAAGTTCAAATCCATTGACAGTACAGCTTAGAAATAGAGGCCTGGAAATGGAAAAAGACTCATCTTAAACTGTATCCCAACAGATATCAATCCCTATTTCCAGTCCTGGGGTAGTTAGGAGCAAAACCAGGCACCATAGTGGGAAGAAATGGCTTTGGGTTACATATAAACTGGCTTCAGAAATGCTACTTCCAGCAAAGAAGGGCCAGCAGGTAGGAGTATGATGACACAGGGCAAGGAGGACTGGCCGGAGGGAAAGAAGGAGGCCCCAGGAGAAGTATCAATGCAGGACCAGTCTGAGGGGCTGTTTGTGGCTCTGGGGCAAATTTTTAGGTTTCATAAATTTGATTATATGAAGACTTTTTGCTCAATAAAGGGAAGCCCACTGTTATTTTGCAAAATGCAGACCTTGGAGAAGGTGCCGCCTCCTCCTCTTAGTCCTAAGGGAGACCTGGAGCGGGGCAAGGGAGTGAGTTGGGCTCCCCTTGCCCAGGAGTTTCCAGTAATATGTTAATGCCTTCATAAATATGAAAACTCCTTTAGATGGTGGCAAGTTGGGTCCCTAAGACCCCTAGGGTCTAAGTCAGTATCCACTTGGATCCGGGAGCTGACCCTTGGGTGGAAGACTCTGGTCCACTGCAGGGCCTAGCCCAATTTAGTAGCCTCTAACCACAGGTGGCTACTGAGCATGTAAAATGTGGCTAGTTCTGGCTTGGCACCCAACACAGTGGTTACAGCAGCAGCCACATACACTGAGGTTGGCAGGTTTGAACCCAGCCTGGTTCAGCTAAACAACATTGACAACTGCAACAAAGAATAGCTGGGCGTTGTGGCAGGCACCTGTAGTCCCAGCTACTTGGGAGGCTGAGGCAAGACAATTACTTAAGCCCAAGAGTTTGAGGTTGCTGTGAGCTGTGACGCCACAGCACTGTACCCAGGGCAACAAAGTGAGACTCTCAAAAAATAAATAAATAAAATAAAATAAAACAGCCAGGTGCGGTGGCTCATGCCTGTAATCCTAGCACTCTGGGAGGCAGAGGTGGGTGGACTGCTTGAGCTCACGAGTTCGAGACCAGCCTGAGCAAAAAGCGAGACCCCATCCCTACTAAAAATAGAAAAACTGAGGCAAGAAGATCACTTGAGCCCAAGAGTTGGAGGTTGCTGTGAGCTATGATGCCATAGCACTCTACCCAGATTAACAGCTTGAGAATCTGTCTCAAAAATAAATAAATAAATACAAATAAAGATAAATAAATAAAATGAAATAAAATGTGGCTAGTCCAAATTGATGTGTGCTGTAAGTATAAAATACACACTAGGCTGGGTACGGTGGCTCACGCCTATAATCCCAGCACTTAGGAGACCAAGGCAGGTGGATTGCCTGAGCTCCCAGGTTTGAGACCAGCCTGTGCCAGAGTGAAACTCCCGTCTCTAGAAATAGCCAGACATTGTGGCAGGCACTTGTAGTCACAGCTACTCAGGAGGTTGATGGAATAGGATAGCTTGAGCCCAAGAGTTTGAGGTTGCTGTGAGCTACGATGCCATGGCACCCTACCTAGGGCCACAAAGAGAGACTCTGTCTCAAAGAATAAATAAATAAATAAATAAATAATATATGTACTATTTATTACATTTTGATTAAACAAAAAGAGGAGAAAAACACAAGGAATTCTCAGAGAAGTCCATGGCAACAAGGTGGCCTGGATTGGCTGGGGTCTGAGGACTTGGGAGCCTGGCTTGGGCTGCCAGTGTAAGATGCTGGGGTTTGCAGTGCCACCTAGTGGCCTTGTGGTGATGAGCTGACTAGCCAGAGTTGGGGTAGAAAGTGCTGGACAGAGATGTGGCAGCTGGTATGGCTTCTGAGCTGACTGCCCAGGGTCCCACTCCAGTCTGCAGTTCCCCCAGGTAGGTTATCATTTAGGTTTTTTTTTTTTTTTGAGACAGAACCTCAAGCTATCACCCTGGGTAGAGTGCCATGGCTTCACTGCTCACAGCAACCTTCAACTCCTGGGCTCAAGCGCGTCTCCTGCCTCCGCCTCCCAAGTAGCTGGGACCACAGGTGCCCGCCACAATGCCCGGCTATTTTTTTTTTTTTTTGGTTGCAGCCATTATTGTTGTTTGGCGGGTCTGGGCTGGATTCGAACCCACCACCTTAGGTGTATGTGGCTGGCGTCTTAGCCGCTTGAGCCACAGGCGCCGAGCCAGGTTTTTTTGTTTTGTTTTGAGACAGAGTCTCACTATGTTGCCCTGGGTAGAGTGCTGTGGCATCACAGCTCACAGCAACCTCAAACTCTTGGGTGTAACTGATTCTCTTGCCTCAGCCTCCCAGGTAGCTGGGACTACGGGCACCCGCTGCAACACCCAAGTAATTTTTTTGGTTGCAGTTGTCATTGTTGTTCAGCAGGCCCAGGCCAGATTTGAACCCGCCAGCCGCGGTGTATGTGGCCAGTGCCACATTAGAACCATTTAGGTTCTTACATCAAGGCCCACGAGCTATATTCATCAAAGTGTTTGGCCTACACAGTGTTGACTGAACACATTTTTTAAAAAAATAATTTCACATAAAACTTGGGTTTTTTTCTTTTAACAGGAAGCGCTGGAATCTTGAGCCAACTTCCTGCAACAGCTGGGCCAGCTTTAGCCTTTAGAAGGGCTTTGAATCCATGTCCAACTCTGTGGTCACGTGGCCTGGCTGGCATGGGGGTCTGAGTTGGGGGTCCTGGCCCAGGTAGACAAACACATCAGCCTCTTTCTGTTCCACAGCTGGCTGGCCTACCTGCTCTCTGGGTTGGACGTAGGAACCTGAAGAAAGTAATTCCTCTCTCTTTTCCCCTTCCCCACTGGGCAGTGCGCTCCCAAAGGAGCAGGAGCGCCCCCAGTCTCCTAGGCTAGGGCCTGACTCACAGGTAAGGCTGGCTGGATGGCCAGAAAAGGAAGAAAACACCAACAAGGGGCGGCACCTGTGGCTCAAAAGGGTAGGGTGCCGGCCCCATATGCCGAAGGTGGAGGTTCAAACCCAGCCCCGGCCAAAAGAAAAAAAAAGAAAACACCAACAGGTACCCAGGTTGTGTCCACACCTGACACTAAGTCCACCTCTGCCTACCCCAATCTTCTCTGCACTGCAAGTGAAGGATGCTGAGAGAGGTTAGGCATGCAAACAGTGGCCCTACATACTGGAGGTCCTCTGGTAGGACAGGGAAGAAACTTCAGAAGCATAGGTAAGTTCATTTAATCCAAGGGAAAGAGGAAAAAAGAATCCCTCGTGTCTGTCCTGTAGCCCTTTGTACCCTTGGCAGCTCACTGGATGTCAGGAAATCTTATGCGGCTGACAGGGCAGCTGTAACTAAAGCAAACTCCCCTGCTTGCTAAAATCCCCTGGGAGCAGCTCAACTTGCTTCGGGGACCACAGCAACCTCCTGGCATCTGTGGACACACACACATGCTCTGTGTGAGTGTGGGGAAAGCTCGATGTGATCATGCTCCCATCAGCAAGTAACCCAGAATTTCACATCCAGTGAGGTGGGTCCCCTCAAGGAACCCACTGGGGATGCTTTGTCCTTTCTATCCTTGCTCAAAAACTACCCCTACATCTCTTTGGAGTTATCCTAACCAGACAAATCTTTCACCTTTTTTTTTTTTTTTTTGAGACGGAACCTCAAGCTATCCCCCTGGGTAGAGTGCCATGGCATCACAGCTCATAGCAATCTCCAACTCCTGGGCTCAAGTGAGTCTCCTGCCTCCGTCTCCCAAGTAGCTGGGACCACAGGCGCCCGCCACAACGCCCGACCATTTTTTGGTTGCAGCCATCATTGTTGTTTGGCAGGCCTGATTCGAACCCGCCACCTTAGGTGTACGTGGCTGGCGCCTTAGCCGATTGAGCCACAGGCGCCTAGCCCAAATCTTTGACCTTTTACCAATCCTTATGAAGACGCTAATGAAACTCAACTGTATTTATCCCTCCAAATTCTCTCTAGGTCCGTTCATGCACCTGCTTCCTCATCTGTGTTGTAATTGGTGAGCACAGACTGTTTGCGATCTGGTCTTTTAACTCACCTTTATGTTCATTTTGTTAGAATAACAGGGTTTGCTCTGCCATACCTCGGTGATCAGGCATTTTTGTTGTTTCAAATCTTTCATAGTTACAGAAGTTCATAGGGCCTCTGTGACCACATTCTCACAAATGTTGTTTTTCTTTTTGGATTACCCTCCCTGGAATATTTTCATTGTGATTTTGCCAAATTGTTCTCCCCCTCAAAAAGGAGCAGATGCACAGAGCAACTAGAAAGCTGTAAACTGTATCCTTTCCTCCATATCCCTGAAAACGCTGGGTTTTATCGTTGCTATTTGTTTTTGCTGCTGAGTCTCAGTCATGGCTAGGGGCAGGTGCTGTTCCCTGTGAGGAAGGCAGCTGGCATGAAGGAAAGGGTTGGAAGGCACATATTTCCTAAGAGGAGCCAAGAATCCAGGCGTGCAACAGCTTTTTGTGAGCTGTAAAGCTGGTAAAGTGCTGCAGTAATTGCTATTATCACCTTCCCTTTAAAAGTTAACTCTCTTGCTTGAGCCCAAGAGTTTGAGGTTGCTGTGAGCTATGATGCCACAGCATTCAACTAAGGTGACAAAAAAGAAAAAAGTTAACTCTCATTTGAACATGGTTCGAGTCAACTGGTATTAATCTTATATATCAATGTAGGTTTTTTCCCTTTCGTATATCAGTTCTTTATATCTTTTGACCTTGATTTAGCAGCTCTGTCTTACATGTGGATTTTTCCTTTCTGCAATTTTTCTTTTTATGTGCATGTCATGTATATCGCTGTACTTTCCCCCCTATATTTGTACAAACACATCTAGTCTCCATTAATAACCTCCATTCCTTTAATAATCACAAATTCAGCTGGGTGTGTTGGCTCAGGAAACATGCCTATAATCCCAGCACTTTGGGAGGGCCCTGCAGGAGGATTACTTGGGTCTAGGAGTGTGACACCAATCTGGGCAACAAAGCAAGACCTTATCTCTACAAAGAAAAAGAAAAGAAAAGTTAGCCCAGCATGGTGGCATGTACCTGTAGTCCCAGCTACTTGGGAAGCTGAGACAGAAGAATTGCTGGAACCCAGGAATTCAAAATTGTAGTGAGCTTTCATTGTGCCACTGTACTCCAGCCTAGGTGAACTTGTTAAAAAAAAAAAATCCTCACAGTGCTCACTTCGGCAGCACATATACTAAAATTGGAACGATACAGAGAAGATTAGCATGGCCCCTGAGCAAGAATGACACACAAATTTGTGAAGCGTTCCATATTAATTAAAAAAAGAAAAAAAATCCTAATAAATCCATCTTTTCTCCACAGCAGATCAGTCATCTTGCAGAATGGATGTAATCTTGGGAAGTAGATTTTAAAAATCAAGCAAGAGTTCCAGAATATCTGGAAGGCACATAACAGTCTCTTCTGGCCTGGTTTCCCCTACCTCATCAGGGAGATGAGGGGTATGTGTTAGGTTGATATGTACATGTACACACACAAATATTCACACACTCAGAGTGCGTACAAGTTTCTTTCAAAACCCAGAACGCTAAGCAAATACATATCAGCGTGCAAATATATAATGTGTATAGCCAGACACACAGGCCTGGTAAGACAATGATACTAGCAATGAACTTTAAAGTTTATAAAAAACCTTTCCATGCATTCTCTCCATGTAACAATCTTGTGAAAAGAATGGCTTTTTTTGTTTTTGAGACAGAGTCTCACTCTGTTGCCCAGAGTAGAGTGCTCTGGTGTCATACCTCACAAAACCTCAAACTGCTGGGCTCAAGCCATCCTCCTGTCTCAGCCTCCCAAGTAGCTGGGACTTGCTTGGGCCGCAATGCCCATTTAGTTTAGTTTTTCTATTTTTAGTAGAAGCAGGTCTTACTCTTGCTTAGGCTGGTCTCAAACTCTTGAGCTCAAGCAATCCACCTGCCTCAGCCTCCCAGAGTGCTAGCATTACAGGCATGAGCCACCGCAACCAGCCAAGAATATCTTAATAGCTGCCATTCAGGGAGTGCTTATGTGGACCGAGCAGTATGCTAAGTGCTTTAAAAGCATTATATCATTCAGTCTGCATAACAGCCTATTATGTAAGCACTTTTTGCCCATTATACAGATGAGAACACTAAGGCTCAAAGTGGCTAGGTGATTTGCCCAAGGTTACTCAGCTGGACAGAAGTGAGGAGACCAAAGTTCAGCACTGTCATCTCTCCAGCGCTCAGGCGGCTGTGTACATCACGCCTTCACCTACAGAGGGCGCCTTCACTATTCCCGGGTGGAGAGTGCCTCTGGGTGAGAAAAACCAGGGTTCCTTTCAATCCCGGAGTTTAGGAAATCAAGGACTTGCTGGCCATTTTACCATCTTTCCAGGGAATAAATACCTGAGGCAGAAACAAGACTGAAGCACTGCCCAGGCTGGTCCATCCCAAGATTCTAAGATTCTAAGTATATGAAGAGCAAGAGCAACAATTGGTGGAATACCTTCTCATTGCCAGAAACAGCTCCTTATGAACCAGTATCAATCTTCACAGCCACCCTGGGGTAGAGTCATGATCCACATCAAAGTGAGGAACTGGAGGCTGAGGGAGGTGGCTGGCGAGCAGGGTCAGATCCCAGGCAGATCTGCCCTCTTTTCTTTCCACTGTCAGACCGTGGTGCTGTCAGGTTCAGTGGGCAGGGCTGGGGCCAGAGTCCCACGTGCCACTCCCGGTTAGACCCCTGGCCCCCTCTGACCAAAGTCAAAAACTTCCTATTGTGTGTGCCATAGTCTTGACTGTGAAATTGGGAGCCCTGAGGCCTGTGGCTGGGGACAGGATGCTGAGTGTGCCAGCCAGTGTGGGGGCTTGAAAACAAAAGCATCTTTAATTATGCCAGTGGGACTCTCCTCATCTGCTCTGAGGAACCCCCACTCCTTCCTAGGTCCATGCTTAAGGGCATTTCTCCAGCTTCCATGTAGTACCCCATGCTGAGCTGACCAGAAAGCCCTCAGGCCTCTGCTTAGCACTTCTGCGTTTTCAGCAACTGGCCCCACAAGCAACACTGGTGACATTAGTGCCTCAGCCTGAGCTAGATCAGACACTAGCTCACCAGACGCAGAGGAGTTCTCCAGGAAAGTCAGGGGAGCCAGCTGTGGCCTCTCCCTCAGCAGCCTTGCCTAAAGCCCCTCTCCAGAATCCTTCCTGGATCCCAACTTTGCCCCTCATCACAGAGGTCCTGGAGCTCTATTTGCCTGCCACTTGGGGTACATGCAGGTCTTACAGGCCCCCCAATCCTTGGCCATGACCTGAGTTCCTCCCCTGAGACTGGTGCAAACTCCCCTTTTATGGCAGCCCTCACTGTGACTCACTGCAGACAGCAGCCCTGCAGAAAGGGCCAGAGGTGAGTCTGACCACATCCTTAGCCTCCCAGGCTCTATTCCTCCTCCCCAAATAATGTCCTCTCCCACTCCCAGGGACACAGGGGGAAGTGTCATCTCTGGATGTCACTTTCCTCCCTTGGGCTCCCCACAGTGCTCAGCCACACCTGGGTTCTTGCCAGGAACCAATGCCCCAAGTACCCTACCATAGTGAGCCCCAGCCCTCAGGCCTTCCTGCCACCTTGGGCCGCTGAGCCCAGTGGAGTAGTGGTAGCAGACAGAGATGATAGTTTTTGCCTTTTTATTTGGCTGCTTCTGACTAACTCTGCCGATCCGGCTTGAGGCTGCAGCACAAGCAGAGGAAAGGAGACCCACACTGTGTCATCAGACTACACCAGGCACCCACATTCTCACACACAGGTCCTATTAAAAAGCCCCTCATTCTTCTAAAAAGCAGCAAGAGAAAACAGGACTTAGAGGCACAGGAATGCATACGGCACTTTGCAAGATGAGTTCAAGTCCAAACATAAGAGCCAAGCTGGATCTTGCTCTCAGAGCTGCCACCCCAGACTGGTATGTAGGGGTGCCTCCCCAGTTCCTAGAGCTTCTTCCCGGTGGCAAGGCTGCCTGCTCCCCGTGTTCTCCCACGTCTCAGCCCGTTCAGTTTTCTCTGTCCAGGACGTTTTTCTTTTTTTTTTTCTTGCAGTCTTCCCTTTCGCAGTCATCCATCCCGCCAGCCCAGTCTCCCTCCAGGTCTGCAGAGGCACTCACTAGGTGGCTGGGTCAACAGTGCTGGTAGCCCATCCCGGGGCCCGCTCGAAGGTAGCCCCGCGGCCAGAGAGGCGGTCCAGCAGAGGGAGCTCCCGGACATCGCCGCCAGCTTCCCCCGGAAGCCTGGGCCAAGCTCGGCGCCTCCGCCACCGGCCTGGGCCGTCCCCGGTCCGTGTACTGGGAGCACGAGGCGCAGCGCGGCGCAGGTGGCACCAAGGGGCCTGCGGCGTCTCGGTGCGCGAGGTTGAGCCCTGCGGAGATCAGCTCTGACCGCGGAGGGCTACAGCCCGCGTCCCTGGTGTCCCCGCCGCTTGTGGCCTGGCCGTGACACTCCAAGTGATCGCAGGGCCAGCGGGGCGCAGAGCTGGCGCGCAGGACCAGGGAGAGCGCGGTGATGCGGTGGATGGCCCTGCGCAGCGTGGCGATCTTGGACAGCCTCTTGCCGCCCAGGTCGTGCCGCAACGCTCGGCGCAGCGCATTGAAAGCCTCATTGTAGTCCAGGATGCGTTTGCGCTCCCGCACGTTGGCCGCCATGCGCCGCGCCTTGGACCGCACCGGCCGGGCTCGCTTCCTGCCCACTGGCTCCTCTTCCTCGGTCAGGTCGCGGGGGCAGCCGTTCTCCCTCAGCACCCCACACTCCTTCCTGGCCTCCGGACAAGAGCTCCCAAAGTCCTCCACAGAGCCCTCGGCCTCCTTCAGGCCCCTGAGGCCTAGCCCTGGAGCTCCTCGGAGCATGACCTCAACAGGCCCTGCTGCTCCAGCGTTAGCTCCGGCTGCGAGGCTGACAGTTTTCCCTCTGAGCACTGGCTCCTGCACGCTGGACACTCTCTGGACAGGCCCTCGCTAGCTGGGCTTTATGGCACCACCACGTGGCTCCCGCCCTCTCCTTCCATCCATCTCCCTCCTCCTGCTTTATTACCTGCCCCGAGGTAGGTTGGAGAGGAAGGAAGCTTGCAGATTCTTGTGCCTGCAGTGCTCTGTCCGCCACACGGAGCTTGTGCCGCCTCACTCCGGAGCCCCTCTGGGGCGACTGGGTTACACATTCTTCCTCCTAACCTCAGAGTGCCAAATTTGGCCCCTGGGCAGGAGGACTAATAGGCTTACAACAGGGTGGCAGTGATGGGTTGAGCGTGTCTTAAGAACCTTGAAAGTTCTGGCTCGGCGCCTGTGGCTCAATCGGCTAAGGCGCCAGCCACGTACACCTAAGGTGGTGGGTTCGAATCCCCAGCCCGGCCGCCAAACAACAATGATGGCTGCAACCAAAAAATAGCCGGGCGTTGTGGCGGGCGCCTGTGGTCCCAGCTACTTGGGAGGCGGAGGCAGGAGACTCGCTTGAGCCCAAGAGTTGGAGGTTGCTATGAGCTGTGATGCCATGGCAGTCTACCCAGGGGGATAGCTTGAGGCTCCGTCTCAAAAAAAAAAAAAAAAAAGAACCTTGAAAGTTCTTGCCAAGTCCTGTGGGCAACCACAGAACTGTCACTGAGGAAAAACCTGACTGTCCCTGATAAGGGAGGGGTTAGATCTGATGGAGGGGGGGGTCCTGCAGGTAAGACTGACCCAGAGCTTCTGGCCTTTTCACCTACCAGAGTGAGGCTGGCTAAATGTGGGGTTTGGGTTTGATTGGGCCTGACTCCCCATACTTCACTGAGGTCCCTGTCTGCAGACAGAGCTGGGCTGAGGCAGCTGCAGAGGGTGCTGGAGAAGATTTCTTTGGGCCCATCACGGACATGTGTCAGGGTCTAGGGTCCTTGGGCAGCCCTATTTCATGACACAGAAGTGCCATATTAAGAATTTGATGAGGCTCGGCGCCTGTGGCTCAATCGGCTAAGGCGCCAGCCACGTACACCTAAGATGGCGGGTTCGAATCCCCAGCCCAGGCCCATCAAACAACAATGATGGCTGCAACCAAAAAATGGCCGGGCGTTGTGGGGGGCACCTGTGGTCCCAGCTACTTGGGAGGCTGAGGCAGGAGACTCGCTTGAGCCCAGGAGTTGGAGGTTGCTATGAGCTGTGATGCCATGGTACTCTACCCAGGGGTATAGCTTGAGGCTCCGTCTCAAAAAAAAAAAAAAAAAGAATTTGATGAACAACCTCTCCCCCTGCTCTCCCCAGAGATTTAAATTTTAAACAAGGTCTCAGAAAAAGAATGATGCTTTT
>CAUYQV010192763.1:0-12454 GCA_963574575.1 Galagoides demidoff | reverse complement strand
CATGGCATCACAGCTCATAGCAACCTCCAACTCCTGGGCTCAAGCGAGTCTCCTGCCTCCACCTCCCAAGTAGCTGGGACCACAGGCACCCGCCACAATGCCCGGCCATTTTTTGGTTGCAGCCATCATTGTTGTTTTGGCGGGCCGGGCTGGGGATTCAAACCCCCCACCTTAGGTGTACGTGGCTGGCACCTTAGCCAATTGAGCCACAGGCGCCAAGCCTGAATGTTCCCTTTTAATTTTAATTTACACGTAACAATTTTACAGACTTATGGGATACAGAGTGACGTTTCTTCTCGTATTTCAGATTAAGAGGAGGGTGCACATGGTTAGGTTACATTATTTGCATTTCTAAGGCAAAGTCCCAGTTGTGGTTGTTTCTGTCACCCAGCGAGTCAGTCTCCTGTCTTTAAGAACCACTTGAGATACTGCACTGCAAATATTAAGATATGTTGAGTCCTCATCAGGGGGCTGGGGACGTAAAGAGTAAACAGAGTCCCTGTCCTTGATGAGCACATGTCACATAACAACCTTATAAAGAGTTGTTGGGGGGAAAGGGCAACGTCCAGACACCTGTAGGGACACCCCATTATGTGGGTGGGAATGAGGGGACAAATGGAGGCCTACATGTCACCATAAGGAACCAGATTGACTGTCCTCCACCCCACCACCTCCCAGCCTTCTCTATAGGGAAGTTTCCAGGCCTGGGCCTTCCCCAGAGGCTCCTCGGGACATATACCCTGAGCCAGCTGAGTGCCAGTCTGAAAAGCCGTCACCCTGAGAGTGGCCTGGTCCTCCCCCTGCCCCTTCTCTCAGAGCCCACTCTTCCTTGCTGATCAGCTGCCTGCCTGTTCCTGTACCTGCCCTCTGTAGCCAGTCCCATAGCCAGTCCAGGAACCAGTCCCTATCTCAGCCTCCAGCTTCCTGGAGGACCCAGAGCAGCACCTTGAGTCCCAGTGGGCACCCTGAGTCAGACCACCTGGGGCTGCTGGCTGCCTTCAGTGAGTCACCAGGGCTGGTGAAGAGGGGCACTGGGCAGTGGCCTCAGGCCACAGGACAGCAGTGTACTCTCACTCCAGCCTTGAGGCTCTCTGAGGGTGAGCCCCAGAGGAGAAGAGAGCCAGAGGGTCTCTAACACCTAAGGAGCTAAAATGGTCTTTTCTCTCCTGCAGAAAGCTCATGGGCACCCTTGAGCACATACCCAAGGGACTGCGTGGCCATGAGCAAGGCGGCTGTAACTGCTCCCCTGTGCCCAGCAGTCTAAGGCAGGCAGCCATGCACAGTGTGAGGGTGAGTTCTGGTCAAGCCTATTGGCCATGAACCCTGGAGCTCTATGGCCTTGGAAAAGTTAATTAGCCTCTCTGGGTCTTTCTTCTAGCTTTTTAAAAATTGATACTATAATAACAGTATCTTCCTGGAAGGGTTTTGGGAGGATAAAAGGTTGTTATGTGTAGATTAGGTACAGTAGTCTCAGCGATATGTCAGCAGTTCACCATTTTATCCTTGGTGTGGGCCCTACACCACGGGGCAGCGAGGCCACAGTGAAGGAGATTAGAAAGAGGGATTTCACAGTGCACTGTTGGGCCTCTGAGTCTACAGAATGGGGCGATTTCCTTTCCCTGCTTTTGTCTCTGTATGACATCAAACTCCAGGAATCTCTGCGAATCTGAGTCCTCGTCCCTTCTTCCCAGAATAGAGAAGGGGACAGCTGTTCAAACTTGGAGATAAGAAGCCCAGGCTGAGACCTGCGAGGCACAGCAGTGGGGACTGCAGATTCCTGGTGCGTGGAGAGCCCACGTCGCCTTCCCTCTGACCTGCCAGAAAGGCTGGAGCTCTCCTGTGAGCTCCTCCAGTGGCAACTTCTAGACTAAGCCCCATCTGAGCACTTTCCACACTGCGCTGTAGCTCACTGTCTGCCACTGAGGTCCTCAAATGTGAGGCTCAAGTGGTTGATCCCTCATCGGTCCTGGCTTCACCATGGTAAGGAATATGAGTCGCTTAATAAATATTACATGGAGGAATGAATGAATGCATGCGTGAGTGAATGAATGACGTTTCAGGGTAAAACTGGGGGGGCAGGATGAAGAGAAGATGCTGGTGGTGTGTGGTCCTTCCTCATTAGTTACTCAAAATGGCAACAGGCAGCTGGCGTGGGACACGGCAGTTTGGGAGGAGCAGGGTATCTTTGCAGTTCCTACAATAGTCACTAAATAAATGTTGCATGTGATGTTTTGTGGATTAATATCCTAATATCGCTCATTTCCAGTTGCGTTTGAAATATGTGTTGGCAAGTACTGATTTGACATAGTATTAAATAGACTATTTACAAAATCCCTCACCTGGGGACTCTAGGAAAATCCAGAGCTCAGTAACTTGTAAGCCTGCAAAATCTCCCCCCTTAAACAGGGGAGGCAAACTGCATACCACCCAGACGGCACCAGGCCCACACTGGGCTCTGAGCTGAAGGCCCCCATTGGTCCCACCCGCCCCAGCAGGGACCAGAGGCTGGGCAACAAAGACATGAGCCTCACACAAGTGTGAAGCCCCTCATGACACGACTCTGAGGATGGAGACACACGTCACTTGTGCCATGTGATGATAACAAACCCCAGACCCCAAGTTCCATAAAAGCCAGCTGCTGAAGAACTATGCAAAGCCAGGGCTCCTGTGCCTCCCCCACCATCTGGAGCCCATGTAGAGGACCTGCCACACTGTGGCTTTGTCCTTCAGTAAAGAGAAACCACAGCCGTGTTCCCAGGTCTTTCTGTGGCCGCCTGGCAGCAGAAACCAACAAGCTGATGCTGACAGCAGAGTCCCTGCCCCAGGCAGACAGTGGGATACAGAGAGCAGTGGGAGCCATCACCCGCCAGGCAGAGTGAGGCCACCGGGGCAACCTGTGCCCCGAGACCCAGCAAAGTTCTTGTCAGCCAGGGCAGACGCTCCAGAAGGAGGGAGGAAGCCCATGAACCCATGGAGTGCCCAGAAGGCAGGAGAGAGGATCAACATGGGGAAGCAGGGTGGAGCTTCCAGAAAGGAGGGTGCTCCAGGCAAAGGCACTCTCTGAAATTGTCCAGTGCCCTGCACTCACCCTCACAGTCCAGCACGACCCAGCCGGGCATGGCCTGGGGCCCCATGAATCCTCTCACCAGCAGTAAGAGATTTGTCCAAAAGATTCTCCTTCATTCACCCAACAAACATTCTTGAAGCACCCACTCTGGGCCAGCAGAGAGGCCTGAGAACTGTGGCTAGGGACAGCTGCCTGGGCAGGAGAAGGAGAGAGTGCCCCTGAGACATAGCTGGTCCTTGTGTGCCCCAAGTGGGCAGTGAGGGTGGGAAAGGGGTCAGAGTGTTGTGGGAGGTGGAAAGCCCTCCCAAAATATCCAGAGGGGACCTGGACCATTGAGCAGGTCCCTAGGCCTTCCTGCCCACCAGTCACAGAAGCTCAGTCAAAGCCGGGCTGGGGTCTGAAGATACGGAGGCCAGCACAGAGAACAGCCCTTCCCAGGTCTCCTCTGGGCCGGGGCCCGCCAGCTCTCACGGGCTGCTGCACTGCGGATAAATGAAACCTCAACTGATTTTTTTTTTCTTTAAGCAAGAGGAGGAGGGGGGAAAAAATAGCAGTGCACAATTAGGGAGCCGCTGAACTTCTGTGCAAACTAATGAATAAACCAGCCCTTGACAACTTCCCCCAACTGCCGCCGACAGGATAATTGTGCCTAATTTCTTAATTTTAATGCCGTTGTTGCATTTGGCTTCTGCTAATGAGATGTAAATATGTGTTGCGGGTTTGTGGATTTGTTTAATTGCAGGGTAGCTAAACTGCGATTGGCCGGAAGGTTAGTCTCTTATTTATTTATTTTTATTTTTACACGCCCTGCATTCGGCAAAGACAGTGAAGCTGGGGAGGGCGGCGGCTGGGGTGGCAGTCTGCCTCTGGTGCTGTGCTGGTGCTCCCTGGTGGAGGTCTGGGGGCTTCAGGGGGTGGGAGAGGGATGAAGAGAGGGGTACCTGCACCTCCCCCTTTCCCAGGCCAACGCTGCTGTGCCCCTGGGGCACAGGACTGCTCAGAGCCATAACCCGTCCCTTCACTGAGGGAGCAGGAAGATGGGGGGCTGGACCGAGATGTGCTCTGGAGCAGCTAGTGGGATTCAGGCCAAAGCCACTTGTCTGAACGACCAGGGTGGTAGGGGCAGGAGAGTCCAGAGCAGTGTGGGGTAATGTGACCAGCGAGAGGGAAGTGGGGGAGGAGCAAGTCCCCTGTCTTCTGTCCTCTTCTATTGCAGGAAGGCCAGCTGGGGAGACTGGGGAGCTATGTAGAGAGGAGCACCCTGGGGGTGCCATGGGGGTGCCATGGGGATGGTGTGCTCCTGGCAGTGATGCTGCCCTTGCCGAGTGCTGGGAACCTTCACCCTCTTCTCTCCTCAGTTGTATGGCAACCCCACAGCCCTCTGGGGAAGGGCCGTCACTGCCACCGTTTGACAGATGGGACACCACTATCAGAGTCACAGAGCCGAGGGCAGTGATGGGGTTTGAAGCTGGCACAGTCCACCTGCCAAGTTGGGGTTCCTTGTTTGAGGTGCATGTCCTGTCTGCTCAGCCTGCCCTCCGTCCTGATCTGGGGCAACGTACCACAGAATCTGCTGAACCAGCAGGGGTGACTGTCACCTTATTCATGCTCTCCCATGGCAGGGCTGGGCCTCATCATCTGGCAGAGCCAGGACCTCTCCTTGCATTTTCCATGTCCTGGAGGACCTGCGTCTCCACGCCTGTGCCCACATCCCTCAGGAGAAGGCAGGTTCTCTAGCCCATGACCTAATACTTTCAGCGGCATCTCCTCACCTGTTTGCCTTTAGCCTTTCCTTCTGAGCTCTGCCACCCTGAGGCCATCTGATGACCCTAGCTGGGCCTTGTCAAGGTTTCAGACCCCAGTCTAACTGGAGGACACACTTCAGTCGGGCCAAACAGCAAAAACATTCCTTCTTGGCTTTCATAAGAAGCGATGCTTAGAAACCGCAGCCTGCCTCCCTGGACCTCCTCCCTGCCCTGTGCCTGCCCCTGGTGCCTCCCTGGTCCCCATACCTGGAGTCTCAGTTCTATTCTCAGACCAATTTGCCTCTTTGGGGGGAAGAAGATGATTCCACAATCCCTTCTGATCGCACCTTATATATTGTTTCTCCAAGAGATGTCCACATTTTAACTGGAGTATTCAGATACAGTGAAAAGATTTTAACAGCCAAAGTCATCAATTCCTAAAGGTAGGATTTTGCAGTCAAAAAAGGATAACAAAATTAACTTTAGGAAAAGAATATTCACAGTGTCTCAGTATTGGGGCGGGGCACGAATGCTGCCCCTGCAGGTGCCACAGCCCCGCCTCCGTGCCAAGCTTCTCCCTGGGGCTGCTCCTCTGGCCCCTTTGCTCCACTGCATAATTCTCTTTCATAGGCTCCTCCCACCATTTGCTTATGCATCTTCATGAAAGCATCCAGATACAAAAGAAAGTGCTCCCACCCTTGTCAAGAGATCAGAGCTCTAGTCCCAGCTCCAAGGCCTGACACCAGCCTGGAGATACTCATGCAACGCCATGGTGCTCCCCCAAGGCACCAGGTCCCGGCACTGGAAGTACAGTCACCCACCTGCTCTACCTGCCCACCTAAGTCTCAGCATCTAAGGTAAGTGCTTGTTCTTCTAAGAACCCACTTATTCCTGAGGCAAACTCTCCCATCCATGAACAGATCTGAGGGTAAGGATTTCTCTCATTAAATTCACCTAAGATGGGTCTCCAAGGGGGTTGGAACAATGTTTCTGGCCCATCCATAGGTCACGTGTGAAGAACAGGAGTTGGGACCTGGGCTTACCCTTCCCTGCAGCCATGTGCACTGGGGCCCTCCACAACCGGAGGAATAATTTTTGTCTCAAAATGGCTATTGTGAGGATTAAATATAGACAGTCCCCGGGTTACAAAGGAGATCGGTTCTGTAGGTTTGGTCTTACGTTGAATTGCTATGTAAGTTGGAAAAAGTCTGTTTACCTAAGACCTGTAATCGCCTCTGTTCATCAGTGTGGTTGTATGTAAGTTGGATGTGTGTAACTCAGGGACTTTCTGGAAGTCCCTGGCACGCACATACAGAAGGAGGAAGGTTAGTATTGAGACTCACCCTTTTCTAAGTGAGGTCCCTTTGAATTTTGTTGATAGTCATGCTGCCTGCCACAACCCCAATGTCTCCCTCAGAGTGACATGGGCACAACCTTCCTTGCGCTTTCTCCTTCCTAGGGCCACACAGAGTGTTAAGGAAAGCTGGTGGTATTGCAAAGTGCCAGAACAAAGTTAGGGGCTGCTTCCCATTTTCCTATACCCCTTCTCCGGTATTTCTCTTTATGTTTCTATGTTTCCCTGTCTTTCTTCTCCTCCCCACTTCCCTGTCCACAGCTCCCCAGGGCTTGCCATAGCCCTGCCATTGAGCTGGGGTCAGAAGAGAGATTCCAGGGGCCTCCCCCTGCAGCCTCTAATAGAATTCATACCTGTGCATCCCCCAGCACAATGTGTGGAAATCTATGTCTGCATCAGTTTAAAAAGAACAGTAGAAACCAATATGGATCCTCTCAAGAAATCTATGCACTTTGCAAACAAGCTGACCTTCCTGAAGCAGCCAGGTAGCTAATAAGACAGCTCCGATATAATTAATCATTTTGTTAGTCAGTCTCCTTAAAGGCTTATGTGTCCCCTGGTTGGCTATCTGGACATTCAACCCCATCACCCTAGCACTTGGGTGAAAGAGAAAGAGAGCTTGGCTGAAAGTGGACCTTATCCAGAAGGCCTCCTGACAGTCATGAGTAATAAAATGTACAGATGTGTAATAAATTTGGCAGAGTGCCCTAAGTTTTCTATTCTTTAAGAGCAATGATTCACAACCTTTAGCTTCTCATTAAAATTACAAGGAAATCTTTCCATGCCAATACCTGGGTTCTATGCCAGACCAAGTTTATCTGTCTTTAGGCTCATTATTGATTGTTTTTGAGAACTTTAAAAAAAAATCTTCCCAATCCCCGGAATGGTTCTCTGAGAAGGAGGCTGTTGCTGTGGGTTCATGAGGCAGCAGATACCAGAACCAGTGCAGGCCTTGACCTTGGGGATCCAGCTGGCACCCTGGGGTCCCATGCATGGTGTTGCAGACCAGAGCCTGGACCCCTCAACAAGCTCAGCCCTGCAGATGGAGTCATCTTCCCGGGAAAAACAATCATATCAGGTGCAGGTATCTGGAGTACACTGACTGCTCCCGGCAGAAACATTCCAGCACAATTCTCAGGCTGAAAGCAACACAGAAGCAGTGTTCAACAGCGACACCACACGGCAGGGAGGCACAGGCCCGTCCAGGATCATGCCTTAGTTCTCCCAGTTTGTACACGGAAGCCGACCTGCCTGCCTTACGAGCTTCCAAAGCCAATGCACAGGGACAGCCTAGAAAAAGGAGATCATATACTGAGTTGCCTACCAATAATATTTACAGTGTCAACATTCGATTGGAAAAATGAATTCATTTAATCTGTGTTTGCATCTCAAGTTTGTAGAGCATCCCTTACAAATTATACAAAAAGAGCTGGCCCATGGCAGCCTGACATAATCAGGAATACACATTTAACCTTGCTCATGGTCTGTAGAGACAGACAAAGATGTTTGGGCTTTCTCACCCATGGCCTTGGCTGTGGGACTACATAAAACTGTCTGGGGGTTCTCACTCATGGCCTTGCCGGAAGGTATCGTAGGTTCCCAGATAGCCATGACTGTGTACGGTGAAGTTGTGACTGTGTACGTGAAGTCACAGTACAACCATCTGGGCCTTGCACTTTCTGTTTTAGAAGGCTATTAATTATTCATTCAATTTCATTAATAGATGTAAGCCTATTTAGATTATTTCTTTTTCTTCTTGTAAGTTTTGATAAATTGCACCTTTCAAGGAATTGGTCCATTTCATCTAGGAAATTCCATTCCACAGATGTTCTAATCTGTGGGCATAAAATTCTTCCTATAATATGCCTTTGTAATCTTTTTATATCCATGGGACCAGTAGCTGACCCTGCTTCATTTCTGATAGTAGATATTTATGGCTTCCTTCATTTCTTTCTTGGTGAACCTGGCTAGTGGTTTATCATCTTACTGAGCTTTTTAAAGCATAATCTTTTATTTTTGCTGTTCTCTATTAATTTGTTTTCAATTTTATTGATTTATGCTTTATATTTTATTACTTCTTTTCTGCTCACTTTGAACTTAATTTTCTCTTCTTAATATAGCTTCCTAAAGTAGGAGCTTTGGTTATTGATTTTAAATCTTTCTTCTTTTCTAATCTATGCATTCAGTTCAATAAATATTCCTCAAAACACTGACTTAATTGTATCATAGATTTTGATAATTTTTATTATTTCCATTTATTTTGGAATATTTTTAGATTTCTCTTGAGATGTCTTTCACTCATGTTATTTAGAAGAATGTTCTTTAATCTTCAAATATTTGTGGAGTTTCTGGATTTCTGTTATTGATTTTAACTTTCGTGTCTGAGATTATACCGTGATTTCTGCTTTTTGAAATTTGTTAAGGTGTGTTTTGTATCTCACCATGTTTTCCATTTTTTGGTGAATGTCCCATGTGGTCTTGAGAAGAATGTGCTGTCATTAGATAAAGTAGTCAAGAGATGTCAATTAGATTTGATTGATTAATGGTACCGTTCAGTTCTACTGTGTCCTTACATATTTTCTACCTGTTGGAACTGTCAATTACTGATAGAGAGGTGTTGAAATCTCCAACTGTACTCGCAAATTTAACTACTTTTCCTTGCAGTCTATCAATTTTGGCCTCATGTATTTTGATATTGTGTTGTGCCTGCCCATTAGGGAGTGATGTGTCTTCCTGGCTCTGATGATGTAATGCCCCCCTTTATCCCTAATTACTTTCCTTGCTCTGAAGTCTTCTCTGTCTGAAATTCATGTAGTTATTGTAGCTTTCCCTTGATTAGTACGAGCATGATACCTATTTCTTCATCCCTTTATTTTTAGTCTATTTATGACTTTATATTTAAGGCAGATCATGTATATAGATGACACATAGTTAGAATTTTTTTTATTCACTTTAGTAGTCATTGTCTTTTAATTTTTGTATTTAGACTATTGATGTTTAAGACAATTACTAATATATTTTTCTTGGTACATGCTATATTTATTACTCTTTCCTATTTACTGCCTTTGTTCTTTGTTTCTTTCTTTTCTTTTTTTTTTTTTTGAAGTTTTTGGCCGGGGCTGGGTTTGAACCTGCCACCTCCGGCATAGGGGGCCGGCACCCTATTCCTTTGAGCCACAGGTGCTGCCCCTTCTTTGTTTCCACTCTTTCTCAGCCCTCTCTGGTTTTAAATGAACATTCTTTATTATTTCAATTTTTCTTCTTCTCTTAGTATTTCCATTATACTTCTTTTATTCACTTTTTATAATTATTTTATACATTATGCTTTTGGAGGGGTTCAATATACCTTTATAACTAATCCTAGCACTCTCTCAAATGGCAATATGCCACTTCACAAGTAGTACAAGTACCTTATAGTAGAACATTACCAATTCCTTCCCTTCCTCCCACCCCTCATAACACGGCTGTCATTCATTTTACATATCTATAAACCACAATCATCGAAGACATGGCAGCTCTTATTATTTTGAAGTGCATATCAATTAAGAATAAATAATAACATGGTTTTGTTTTACCTTCATCTATTCCTTTTCTACGTCTCTGTTATTTGTGTAAATCCAATTTTATGACCTGTATCATTTTCCTTCTTTCTGTAAAATTTCATTTGCTATTTCTTGCCAGGCACTCAACTGATTAAAAATGTCTTCAATTTTTGCCTGAGAAAATATTAATGTTTCTCCTTCACTTTTGAAGGATTATTTTGCTGGATGCAGAATTCTAGATAGGTTGTTCTTTTTTAACAACACTTTCAATACTTCATTCTACTTCTCTAGCCTGCGAGGAATCTAATGTCATTCTTATCTTTGTAAGGCATTTTTCTCTTCTGGCTTCTTCCAAAATTTTTTTTCCTTTGTTTTTGATTTTTTTTTTTTGTAGTTTGAAAACGATATTACTACTTATTGATTTATATGCATGCAAGTATTTATACACATGATGCTTAGTGTTATCTAAGCTTCTTGGATTCGTGGTTTGGGTCTTTCCTTAATTTAAAGAATTCTCAATCATTATTGCTTCAAATATTTCTGCTCTTCCTTTTGCTATGTTTTTCTTCCTAGTATTTCCATTAAATGTTTGTTATACTTTTTATAAATGTCCCACTGTTCTTGTATATTCTGTGATATCTTTTTCATTCTCTTTTTCTCTTTGCTTTTCGGTTTTAGAAGTCGATGTTGACCTTTCTTCAAGCTCACTAGCTCTTTCCTCAGCCATGTCCAGTTTATTGATGAACGCCTCAAAGGCGTTACTCACTTCTCGTATACTGTTTTTGATTTCTTACATTTCTTTTTTATTCTCCCTTAGCTTTTCCACCTCTCTGCGAACATTATGCATCTGTTCTGGCATGTTGTCCACTTTTCCATTAGAACCCTTAGCACGTTAACCACAGATGGTTTAAATTCCTGGTCTGATCATTGCATGGTCTTGACTATCTCTGAGTTTGGATCTGATGTTTGTTCTGTCTTTTCAAGTTGTTTTTTGTCTAGGTTTACTGTTTGCTGAAGCATAGAAAGTGGATGTCACAGTTTAAGGTATCTTCCCTGTTTTCTTTGGTTTTCCCAAGACACTTCTCCTTAAGCAGAGTCTGAACCTTGAAAACATTTCAGCTGTAATCCCTGTTGCTCTGCAGGACCCCAGCTGATGTGGTGAGTGGGGAGGGGAACGCTTTAGACACCTGTGATGAGGGCTCAGATTTTAGTGATCCTGTGCCCCTGAGCTGTGACCTTCACAAGTGCTTTTCAGTTATGCTTTGTTTTAACCCCTTATGAGAGACAGGATGGCCAGAGAGGGCTACAGTTGCATATTCCCCCTCCCCTAGGTTGGTTAGGTTCAGCAAAACCTGAGCAATCAAGTTTTGGTAAAATGATTTCCCTTGAGGTCAGGACTTATTAAGAAGAATAGAATGCTCTGGGCATGTTTCCAATGGCTACTTCCCGCCTCCCCAGCAGAAGCACAACATAACTCTCCTGCCATCCTCACCTGGGTAGGGTTCCCGGACGTAAAACTCACAGTCTTGTGTGGGTCCCCCAGCAGCTTGGCCTCCCTGGAGTTTTCAACTCACAAACTTGTGCACGCTGAGCTTCCAGCCATTTGTCAATTAGAGCTGAGGTTTTCTGGCTCCGGTAGGAGCTCATGTTAAGCTTTCTGCTCCTGAGTTTCTGCTCCAGTAAGAACTTATCTGTTTCTCCAGTTCGGAGGACAGAAGTCTTCCTTGTGACCTCAATTCTTCAGTGGATCTAAGAAGACCTGATGATTTTCAGGTTGCTCTATTTTCTTGTTGTAAAGACAGAGCCAGGACTTCTGGGCTTCTTACATGTCAAAACAGAAACCAGAAGTGCTTTAATAAACATTTTGTTTTAGGACAGTTTTAGATTTACAGAAAACTTGAGAAGATCATCCAGATTGTTTCCAACCCGGTTCCCCTTTGCTAATATCTTGCATTAGTGAGGCTTCTTTGTCAAAGCTCACGATCCAATAGTGATGCTTTATCATTACCTATAATGTGCAGTTTGTTCATACTTAATTTTTCCCTAATGTACTTTGTCCCAGAATCTCATCCAGGATAGGCTATATTATAGTTTATCAGATCTCCTTAGGCTTCTCTTGGCTGTGATAATTTCCCCAGTTTTCCTTATTTTTGATTACCTTGACAGCTTTAAAGGTATTTTGTACAATGACCTTCGGTTGAATTCGTCTGATGTTTTTGTGATGATTAGATTGGAGTTATGCTTCTTTGGGAGGACGACGTCAGAAATAAAATACCACTGTCATCACATCGTGTCGTGGGTATGTACCATCAGCACGGCTTGTCCCTGTGGTGCTGACCTTTCGCACCAGGCTTTGGTAACTGTCAGAGTTTCCTGCAGTAAAGTTCCTTGTGTGCTCCTTTCCCACTTTGAAAGGAAGTCAGTATTCTCCAGCTCAGGATTCTCAGAGAGATTTCCCTTCCCCTTTCCCCATAGGAAAAGGCAGACCAGCAGCCCACACACTCTCATTCATGTTCACTCATCCATTCATGAAGGTGACCAGATGTTCTGCTTTTGGCGGGACAGTTCTGATTTTTAACAATTTGTCCTACATCCTGTGGTGTTTTTAAAAAGTCCTGATTTTTGGAAAGAATACATGACAAGCTAGGGAACAGCAGGACAATGGGAAGGGAATATACAGTTCCGCTGCTGAAAAGGTTAATGTAACTCCATTTGGGAATGAAGAAGTTAATGTAACTTCATTTGG
>CAUYQV010192761.1:0-57089 GCA_963574575.1 Galagoides demidoff | reverse complement strand
TGAGTCACTTCAAATGGACAGAATATGGCAAAAGTGATGAGGTGTCACTTTTGAGATGAGATTCCATGAAGACTGACTTCCTGTCTTTCCTTCCCTCTCTTGGTTGTTCTATAATATCTGATTTTCTTTTTTTTTTTTTTTGAGATGGAGCCTCAAGCTATCCCCCTGGGTAGAGTGCCATGGCATCACAGCTCATAGCTACCTCCAACTCCTGGGCTCAAGCGAGTCTCCTGCCTCCGCCTCCCAAGTAGCTGGGACCACAGGCGCCTGCCACAACGCCTGGCCATTTTTTGGTTGCAGCCATCATTGTTGTTTGGCGGGCCCGGGCTGGGGATTCGAACCCACTACCTTAGGTGTACGTGGCTGGCGCCTTAGCCAAATTGAGCCACAGGCGCCGAGCCCAGATTGTGACACATTCTACAAAACTACTGGCCTAAATTTCTCAAATTTTGAATGACTTGTTATTTTTTATAAAGTTGAAGTATTAAGATAGATAAAAGAAATGACAACTAAATGGACTATGTGATCCTTGATTGGATGCTAAATAATTTTTTAAAGTGAGCTATAAAGAGCATTTGGGGGGAAATTGGGGCGATATAAATATGAAACTTATATTAAGTAAAAAGACTTCATCTGTACTAAGTTTCCTGATGAGATGATTATATTGTGATTAAATAAAAGAATGCTCTCACTTTTAAATGGCCAAGCAAGAATGAAAAAAAAAAGTGTGTGGGTGTGTGTTAGAGAGAGAGGGAAAGGAGAGAGAGAAAGGGAGACAGAGACTCAGAAGCATTTCAAAATAGAAAGCTGAAAATAAATAATTCGAGGGACACATTATGGGCGTGCATGCATTTTTTTAACGCACGTTAGTACATACTTTGCCAAAACAGGGACTTGGTAGAGATTTTTGATTTTGCAAAAGAAATGGTATGGAACTGAAGGCAATCAGCCTGCTTCCTAAAATAGGGAACAGATCTTAGTGAAATGTTTTGAAAATATGTGACCAAATGACATGAAGACATTAAAATGAAAATCATTCATCTGATTTTTGGAGGAAAAAAAAATTTTCTGCTAAAATAATAGACATTAAAATAATATGCTGCCAGTTTGACATACCAAGTGAAAGTCACAGTTGGCCTCCTAGCTTGGTCAGCCTTCACAGTAGCCCTGGGCAAGGGACCATAGTGCTGTGAAGGCTGCCCACCTGCCTGGGCCCCGCTGCCCTGTTCTGCTCTTTCCTTGCAACCTGCTGGGGTGCGCTCCCCTTGCCAGACTTCCCACCATCAGCCGGGCTTTAGACAGAGCTGCTCATCAGCATGATAAACAGCTACTGCTGCAATTAAGAGACACCCTCTGGCTTGGGGCTAGATGTCTGCCAAGGTTTTGATTATTCTATTTCAGTTTATTTCAACAAACTAATCCTAAATGCTTACTGTATGCAGGGCAGTGTCTTGGTGCTCCCTAGGATACCAAGGCAAATAAAATGTGGTATGTGCCTCGGAAAAGTATAGAATCTATGGAAAGAGGGTTTGAGACAGTTAAATCCGTGTCTATTATTAAAAGATAGTGAGAGGTAATTTAAGAGGCAAACAATCCTATGAGAATTTGGCATCAGAGGTCCCTTGTCTTTAGGGCTACCATGCAGGTCTTTCTCAGAGTGGAGGATTGGAAGCCCAGTCATCCAGATGGTTTGGGACATTTACAGAACCGTGATTCATGGATGCAAGATCTGGTTGTGTTTTTTTTTAATTGCCTTGCTTTCTGATGTTAATTATTGCGAGTAGGCTGCCAAAGAAACATCTGTTCGGGGTTGGATTTTGGATAAGGGCTTGCTGCTTTGGCTTGAAAACTATTCTTACTTCACAGAATGTTATATAATTTCCATGAATACTGTGTAGCGTGCATGGATCACCAAACCAATACAGATCAACCCAGGGCCACAAAATATACAGAAAAGGGGAAAACAACAATATGAACATGGGATATATTGAGGCTCATAATTAATCAAATATAGACACATTAATAATTTGCCATTTTTATTTATTAAATCAAAGGCAAGAGTTTCAGAGGGGTTTTTTGGCATTGTTTTTGTCTGTATACTTGGTTTTTTAAAATGAGAATACTCATGAGAACAAGGTGTAATAAAAAGGTTACTATCAGGGAGTGTAAATAAACATGGCTTTCGGAAAGCATTTTGGCAATGTGTTGAGTGTTGTTATAATCATGACACACTTGACCCAGTAATTTTAATTCTGGAAATGTATCCTAAGGAAATAATTTGAAATACTGAAAAGGCTTTATGCTCAAAGTTATTCATCCCACATTATTTACAGTAGCATTAACTTGGAGACAGCCTCCATGTGGAGGTTTACTGTCTCTCAGGTATCAACTACCTTCAGAAATAATGGCTGAGTGCGATGGCTTACAGCTGTAACCCTAGCACTCTGAGAGGCCGAGGTCGGTGGATTTCCTGAGCTTAGGAGTTCGAGACCAGCCTGAGCAAGAGTGAGATGCCGTTTCTAAAAAAAAAAAAATAATATCCAGATGTTGTGGTGGGCTCCTGTAGCCTCAGCTACTTGGAAGGCTGAGGCAAAAGAATCAGTTGAGCCCAAAATTTGAGGTTGATGTGAGCTATGATGCCAGGGCACTCTACCAAGGGCCACAAAGGGGACTGTGTCTCAAAACAAACAAAAACAATGGTTATGGACAATAATAACATAGAAAATGATTTATTATGTTATGTGAAAAGACAAGTTATCAAATTGAATTTAGAGGACATATATAACAAATTTAGTAGATCCTAAATAAAAATGTTAATATTGGTAGTGTGTGGATAAGGCAAAGTATAATTTTTCCCTTTTTTCTGTTTTCCAGTTTTCCTTTATAAAAATCCCTTATCAGCTGCACAAACACAAGTGCCCACACTTTCCCTGTGTAACTGAAAAATTGACTAGGAAGATCAGACATTGTTTTCTTTAATAAAGAAAATGCTGCCAGGGCTGTCATTGTACATTCCATACCCCGCTCCCCAGGCTGTCTGAGATCTGTTTTCCTACTAGTTTTAGCAAGTGAGACTCTAGCAAAATAAAATCTCTATACTTGAACCTCTGTAAGTTGGCCATCCAAGAAACTGTAACAACCTGGTCAATGTTTGGAGATGGTCAGTGTAAGGAAATAGGCCTCCTGTACTGATAGGTGCATGTGGTGCACATCCAGTTTATGAAAATTAGGTCAACTAAAGGGGGTGGTCAATGCAGAGAGGTGTCATCTGTAGAGGTTCTACTGTAGTTTCATTAGATATAGTAGGAAACCAGTGAAATTGTAGCCAGTAGCAGTTTTGACAAGTAGCTCATTAGTAAAAGTAAATATCAGTAGCAATCAGCACCCTTCAATCTGAGCAGCCCAGGATCACTGACGAAGTTGGACTAGTATGGACCAACAGATGGATAGAGGGCCACAAGTGTTTCCTTCCCTGTATCTGTTCCTTTTTGCTTCACTGAGTACACTGGGTGCAACAGCTGAGCCCATAGCCAGCCAGGGAGGTGGCTATTCCCCTTAAGAGAGGAGAGGTGTCCAGATTGAATAGGGTCTCTACCCTCATAGTTGTAACTGATCGTATTTCTTTTCTTATGACCAATGATGACCAAGGCTAATTTAGCTATCACTGCTTCCTCTCCTCCAAACCTCTTAAAGTAGTCCAGACAAGGCCACATTACACATTGGGCAAAACAGATGAAATTATGTTTTCTTCACCTTAGTTCAGGGGTCCTCAAACTTTTTAAACAGGGGGCCAGTTCACTGTCCCTCAGACTGTTGAAGGGCCGAACTGCGGGCCCCAGGATGAGTCGGCTGCTAAGCAGGACAGGCAGTGGCAGCAAAAAAACCTGGAGGGCCGGATAAATGTCCTAGGCTGGCTGCATGCGGCCCGTGGGCTGTAGTTTGAGGACGCCTGCCTTAGTTGATGTTGTACTTGGGCAAGTGGCCTGGCCTGGTGTGCTCCATTGTCCTCTTCACCTACTCCCTGCTTGACCGTGAGCATTGTGTGCCTGGAGACATATCACCTGATGCTCTCTAGGAAATCTCACACTAACTCTATTAACCTCTTTTTGAATTTTGGCAAATACTCATTAAATTCCTACTCTGTGCCACAGGGTGAGCAAGGTATTGGAGCTGTAAGAATAAACAAGGCACAATTCTTTCCCTCGAAGAGTTTATAGGGTAATGGAAAATTAGACAATCATTCTAGAATAGGGTAAGTAAAACAACAGGAATAAGTATCGGTTGCCACAGGAGCACATATGGTTAAAGATCACCAGAGGCAGTTTTGAGGGATTGGGAAAGTCGTCCAGAAGAATTTGACTTCTGGGAACACTCTTACACTGTTTGTGGAATTGCAAACTAACTGGAATGAAGGATGGAGAATCCTTGCAGACCTCAAAGTAGACTTTCTATTAGCTCCTATAATCCCACGACTAAGTATCTACCTGGGAGATAAAAAATCATTTTATCATAAGGATATTTGCACTAGACCATTTATTGTAGCTCAATTTACAATCACCAAGATGTGGAATCACCCCAAGTGCCCATCAGCCCATGAATGGATTAGTAAACTGTGGTATTTGTGTATCGTGGAATACTATTCAGCCATAAAAAAGATGTGGGCTTTACATATTTTGTATTAACCTGGATAGGATTAGTTAGAGAACATTCTCCTTAGTAAAGTATCACAAGACAAGTATCCAGTGTACTCCATAATAACATGAAGCCAGTAAATGAACAAACACAAGCCCACATGAGAGAAAAAATTAATTCAAGTTGGAGAAAGGAGGGGAGGGAAGGGGGAGGGGGGATTAGTTTGTTCTCTCCTAATGGGCATGATGTAAGGGTACGTGGCACACCTCCTGCGTGCAGGCCACAACTATGGCAGGGACTTTACCTAACAAACACAAACGATGCATCCTAATTAAACCTCATAGTAATCTGCAATTTAAAAAAAAGAATTTAGGGGTGGCACAGTGGCTCAAAGGAGTAGGGCGCTGGCCCCATATGCTGGAGGTGGCGGGTTCAAACCTAGCCCCGGCCAAAAACTACAAAAAAAAAAAAAAAGAATTTGATATCTAAGCTAAAACATGAAGGAAAGTGTGTGTAAAGTGTGCCCCAGGTAACAGGAAAATATGTGAGAGGCCAGAGGCAAGATATAGTATGACTGGGGCATAGTCCAGAAAAGGGACAGGGAGTCCAGAAAAGTGGTCAAATCATGAGTTGGGTCTTTATTTTGCACGTAGGAAGTTTTTACTTTATACTGAGATCACGAAGTATTTTAATTAGTGGAGTTACATGGTCAGACTTTTATTTTCAAAAGTATACCCCAGAGAAGAAAAGGGAACCCTTGCACACTGTTGGTAGGAATGCAAATTAGTACAGCAATTATGGAAAACAATGTAAAGATTCCTAATTTCTTTCTTTTTTTTTTTTTTTTACAAATTCTTATACAAATTGTATTTAATTTGGACCAAAGTACATTACTTAAACATTAATCTTTAATTCAACAAGTGAATATGTTGTTTATCATATTGCAGGCTCATTTATAAGTGAAATATGTTTGTAATTTCCCCTTTATAATAATATATTTTCTCCAATTTTAATATCAGTGGTATCCAGATTAAATAGATTGATTATTAAGTATTTCTTTTTTTATTGTTG
The DNA here is from genome assembly GCA_963574575.1 of Galagoides demidoff. Taxonomy (NCBI): domain Eukaryota; kingdom Metazoa; phylum Chordata; class Mammalia; order Primates; family Galagidae; genus Galagoides; species Galagoides demidoff. Next base: position 51,386 of record CAUYQV010192761.1, on the reverse strand, counting down.
GTAAGATTTGGCATGATATTTTTTTTTTAAATTATCTTTTACTTTTATTTATAAATCTTAGTTGTCTATTTTTTTGAGACTTTGGAAAAAACAAAATAAGTTAACTGATCAAAGTATTCTATAATAGACATACTTCTATTTGACAATATGAATGTTACTTTCTTTGCATTATTACTATTATTATTGCTTAATATTTTGTTGCAACAATCGTCTGATTTCTTTTCTGAATGTATTTATCTTCATTCTTTATGAGGTTTTTGTTCTCAGCCCTTGTGTTAAATATTGTTATTGTCATTAACTTTAGCCTTTTTAATTCTGTGAAGGTAAAAGTGGAAACCTAATATATACATGTCCAAGTAAGAAAAATTAAAAAAAAAAGACTCCTCAGAAAATTAAAAATAGAATTACCAGGTAATTCAGTAATCCCACTACTGCATATATAGTAGAACCTCCATCGTTGACCCCTTCCTACATTGACCACCTCCTTAAGTTGATCTAATTCTTGTAGACCGATAGACTGGACATGCACCACGTGTACATACCTGTCTAGTAGGCCTAGTTCCTTATGTTGACCACCTCCGTATGCTGACAAGGCTGTTACAGGCCCTGGGGTGGTCAACTTTCAGTTATCCTATGGTATAACTGAAGGAAATGAAATTAGTATGCTGAAGAGTTATCTGCATCCTCATGTTCATTGCAACATTGATCACAGTAGTCAATATATGGAAATACCCTAGGTGTCCATTGATGGAAGAAAGGATAAAGGAAGGAAATCTGTCATTTGTAACAACACAGATGGACTACGTTATGTTGAGTGGAATAGGACAGGCACCAAAAGAAAAAGTACCAAATGATCTCACGTATAAATGGAATCTCAAAAAGTTGAACTCCTGGAAGCAGAGAGTAGAATGGTGGTTACAAGGGGCTTGAGGGGAAAGAGGGTTGAGGGGATACTAGTCAAAACATACAAAATTTTAGACAGGAGCAATCCATTCAAGAGATCTGTTGTACAACATGGTGGTTATAGTTAGTAGCAATATATCACATGTTTAAAAATTTCTAAGAAAGCAGAGTGTGTTTTCAGTACAATAAATATGTGAACAAAGCATTTTTGTTCTCTAGAGGCTAAACTAACGTAGTGGCAGTGGAGATCAAAAGATGTAAATAAGTTAATAAAGTAGCATTTTGGGCGGCACCTGTGGCTCAAAGGAGTAGGGCGCCGGCCCCATCTCCTGGAGGTGGCAGGTTCAAACTTGGTCCCTGCCAAAAACTGCAAATAGTAATAATAATAATAATAAAGTAGGATTTTATTGATTGTTTGAGGGAGAGACGAGACAAGAAAAGTCAGGAGGGAGTAATACTTTGGGTTATGGTTTCTGTGGCATTTTCTGGAATAAGGAACATGATGGGAGGTGCTCAGTCAGGGAGAGATAGGAACTGATGAGTTTGATTCCATACTGATGAGTTTGAGGTACTGGTCTGAGGACATCAAGGAAGGAATTCGTGGAGGTGAAGCCATGGGGTGGAAGAATAACCTTCAGAAATGTACTCAGTGGGTACGATCCATTATAAATGGAAACTTTAAGGGAGAGTTGCAGGAAGAATTAATAGAGGGGAGGGGACAAAAGCAAGTGAGGAAAATCAAGAGAATCTGATATCCTGGGGTCAAGAAAGAAACAGAGGTCATCAGTGTCAGATCCTACCCAGGAGGCAGGAGGGTAAGAATTCCCTCCTCCTAAGAAGATAGTAAGACAACCAGAAGATCATTGGTAGTTTGTGGAGAGTGACTCAAAGTAGAAGAGGTGAGACAGATGGCAGTGGGTTTTTAAAGGTTGACATGGAAACAAGAACATTTCATAATCTTTCAGTTACCTTGCTTCACAATGGAAGAAGAGTAAGAGATAGAGAATGAGGCACATAAAGTCCAAATGAGTGTTGTTCATTTGACTTTTATGGTGGGAGAAACAGGCTTATGTGTTTGAGTGTCTGAAATTAGCAAGCGAGATGAGATCCGTGACAAGGTGGATAGAAATAAGCCCGCTGAGCAGCTTGAGAAGTCCTGCTTTCTGTGAAGAGAGGAAGCAGTGACTGCAGTCACGTGCACTCCGTTGTGAGAGAGGGGTAGAAAGTGGAAGGTGTTAATAGCTGACGTCGGATTTTACCCTGTCAAGTAGGAGGTGGAATATTTGACAGTGTGTGTATCCTTGAGTTGAAAGGAAAAGTTGGGGGAAAGGCCTTGAAGAAGGAGGTGACAATTAGAGATGAGCTTGGAGATCATCTGCCTGTCTGCAGGACTGAGGGAGGTGAAAGTTAGACTGCTCGTACTTACCAAAGCATCACTTTCAGGAAAGTATTGACTGCATTTAGTTAATGTAGATTCCTGAGCGGCCATTACACCATGGCATCATTATTCTGAGCTGTTAGCTTTGTAGAATCTGGGTAGGCTTCTGCAGGGTCACAGTGGCAAAGTGTCCAGACTGTGGTGGTGACTAGGTTTGAATTAAAGCCCAAATGATTCTTTGTGTGTGACCTTGGGCAGATTACTATTGTGCTTGAGGTTATACATCTTTCTCAAGAACAAATGAGGTGATCAATGGAAAATGCTTGGAATAGTATCTGGCAGATATTAAGCATTCAATAAATGTTAGCTGCCGCTGTCACCATCCCGATCGTTCCATTGAATGATGCGTTGTTACAGTTCACTATGACAATAGTGTAGGTTTCTAGCAGGTTTGTGGTTCAAGCCTTTAGAGCATCGAAAGCACTAACATGTCATCAGTCCTCCACATGTCACTGGTACAGAGGATGACGAAGGCACTGTGCATTAAAGGATAAAACTGAAACAAATATCAACAACCTTTGTCTGAAAAACAAAATAGAGAATCAAAGTTAGATGTTGTTCAAGTCAGCTTTTTTAGTAGGCAAAGTTCCATATTCAACCCTTAAACTCTCCAGGAATTGTACTGCTTTCCTGGGTGACCCTTGATCTCACGGAAGATGAGATCAGTGAGGTAGACAACTTGTATAACTTCTCTCTCTCCCTGTTGGTCCTTTTCTTATGGCCTTTAAAATGTCCCTAAATATCTTAAAATGAATGATGCACCTACCCTAATCTACGTCCCTTATTGGATTAAAAAAATGAAAACAAATATAAAAGGACCATGACGTACTTGAAGTACCGTAGCAATATTTTCAGATGTAAAGAGTACTAGGGTCTGGGACATAGTAAACATTTATATTACTATAAAATATAGTAATATTTTTGTTATATTTGTTGGATGAAAATGACACCATTTGTCCTATTTTTGTTTCCATTTATACTGTGCTTATTCATCTTAATCTCCATTTTTTGGTCTCATACCCCGTTAGCTATATGATAAAATCTAGGACTGTCTGCCCCCAACAACATGCAGGCAAACAACACACAAAGAGAATCTGAGGACTCTAGGTTAGGATCTGCTGATATAAATAACTCAGTGTGGTTTCCAGAAGAATTTAATTTCTGGTATATCTGTTATGACAAAATAGAATTCGGTATAAAATAATGGCTCAGTGAGTAGGGCACCGGTCCCATATACCGGAGGTGGTGGGTTCAAACCCAGCCCTGCCCCCCCAAAAAAAAACTGCAAAAAAAAAAAAAAAGAAAAAGTGGTAAGAACATAAAATAAAGCTAAAAATAGCTAATACAAATTTGTGCCATAGAAAGCCACTTATACTGTGCAATTATTCTTTCTTTACACAGATGTTTCACTTACACCTATGTTTCACTTACAAGAGAAACATCAGAGAGCTTTATAAAACACCATGTTAGGTTTACTTATTATTTATTGCTAAAATACCATGTTCCTCTGGTTTTTTACTGCTCATATAAGTCTTCTGATGTGTTCTTCATCTTCCTGTCTTTTTCTAATTCTTTCTCTTAGTTGGTTTTCTTAAGTGAATTGTTATTGCCATCAAAAACTTCATGTTTGATCTATTGCATTTACTGTACCTGAGCAAATACTTACCTTGTAAGATCAAAAAGTTTTGATTGTATTCCAACCAAAGAAATCATGAAGCTCAGTTGGAGCAGAACAGGATTTTATAAAATATGTTTTCATAAATCAAGACATTTAACCCTAAATATTCCTATCCTTTCTCAGTCAAATCGCAAACTTTTCAGTAAGTGTTGATAGTATATTCATTTGCCATGCCATTCATTTGCCATTGCCATTTTGGGGACACTTCTGTATTTCAGCAATATTTTAAAAAGAGATTGTTAACACTTCTAGAATAAGTTTACTCCTTACTTTGAAGGTATTAAAACTTAAACACAAAAGAAAGAGCAATTTTTTAAAAACATATTTATTTCTGTTTTTATATTCAAATATACTTTAATTTTGTTTCTGGTAAATATAAAGGAAAATATATGTTATTTTCCTAAATAGTATTTAGCATTAGTATTTTACGAACTAGTATTTTATATCTGGAAGTAGTGAGTGGAAGCCAGGAAAGAGGAAATTCTTTCTTTACTGAAGCTAAAAACTCCAGGTAATGAACAGACTATTCCTAGAACTGGATGGATGGTGCACAAAGATACTTTGTTTTGGCATGAAAAGGCTCTGTTGAAATTGCTGTTTTAAGTTAAAGAACTATATTCTCTTGGTTTAACGTCTAGGAAAGCATTGATACTTGCCAGTTTTGGAAGACCAAAACCTTTAGGGGAAGAAAAGTTTAAATATTTGTGAGGAAAAATATAGAACCAGTATGTATTTTTAAAAGTTGTCATCTTTGAGGAATGATTTTGTTCCTCTATTTTGTTAAGGAGCTTTGATGATGAAGAGTTTTTGGTTTTTTAAAACCTGTGTTGAAATCAGCTACACAAAGGGCACACTGCTTTCTGTGAACAGGCCTGTGATGACGACAGCACCGCGTGGGGTGGGATTCCCATAGGAATAAGTTCCCTGAGGTCAAAGCTGCTTTTTCCACGGCACACTGCTGAGTGTTAGGACAAAGCTCAGAATCACGCCAAGGAATAAAGTAAAAACTGAGACGACCAAAGGTATTCAGAAACAAACTTAAATGATGTCACGATCCAATTTTAGTAAGTAGAACCCATAATTCTCAGCGTGTGTCTTGTTTTCAATACCATTCCAAAGATTGGTTACTGGTTTTGCTGTAACTCTGAAACGATCATCTATTATAGTTCAACAAACACTTAACGGAAAAAATAAATAAATATAGACACACAGGGTACAATCAAACTTTTAACAAAAATACTTGAAATAAGAAAAAAATAATTCTACAACCCGAACAATAAATTATTAGTGTCTTCTTCTTCCCTCTCGACATATGTTTTATGTACTTATATTACAGAAATAAAATTTGCATTCTCTTTTTTCATCTACCATTATAAGAAATTCTTTTGCATATTTTTTTCTACTTGAGGGATTAAGGCAGAGGTCCTCAAACTTTTTAAACAGGGGGCCAGTTCACTGTCCCTCAGACCATTGGAGGGCTGGACTGCGGGCCCTGGGACAAGTCGGCTGCTACGCAGGACAGGCAGCGGGGGCAGAAACACTGAGCAGGCCGGATAAATGTCCTAGGTGGGCCGCATGTGGCCCGGGGGCCGTAGTTTGAGGACGCCTGGATTAAGGTGTAGCCAGGTCTCCTTATTGAGATCCTTGTCGTTCTTCACGGTTTAACTAAAAGGCCTCTTCCTCCATGAACAGTCAATACTAGTTCTCCTCTGAGTTTCTGTGCCTGCACTGTGGTTATTTATGCACATGTGCATCTCCCTGATCATAGCAGCTGGTGGAGCACTTGCCTGTGGCAGGCACTGAATAGATACTTGAGTACTGAATGGAAACTAACTCATAGAATCATTCACAGCAACTTGACTGAATAAGAAGTTTAGGGGAGAAGAAATCAACAAAGTCATACAAGGAATATGCCAATAAACAGAGAGAAGTGGTGATATTAATTTCTGATGATGTACAAGTAGGATTTAAGTGTAAAAGTACCAAATAGGGAGAAGACTCTGAAGACAGAAGAGGCCTTAGCCTGTATGCCCTGGGCAATATTGCAGCCACATAGATTAACAGAAAATTACTAGAAATGCAAAGATAATTTAAAAAAAAATTATATTAGCAATTCCAACATTCCTCCTTCAGAGTCCATTCAAGCAGATAAATAATAAGACTATAGATAAATTGACTGAAGCAGATTATCAAAGCTGTGGTTTAATAGAAAACTGTATAGAATCTTACATCCCTTGATTAGAGTGAAAAAAATAATAATGTCTAAGAAATGCTTAAAAGAAGAGTTGTAATTGGCCAAAACCAAAACCTTTAATATTTGCAAAATTAAGATTTCATAGTATATTTACATAATTTATAATCAAGTAAGGTTAAAAATAAATAATAGGAAAAAGTTACCCCCCCAAAAGTTTTAACTACATGGAAATTAAGAAACACTTAAGAAAACAGATTATAAACTGCCTAGGAAATGGCAGAATATGTCATATCCAAAATTTTTGAACATAGCAAAAAACTATATTCATTTCTAATGAATAAAAGCAGAAAACAAAGGGACAAGGGTTCATCTTAAGAAATTAAGAAAAATAATACAATAAACCAGACAAAAGCAGCAAGAGGAAAATACAAAAGGTAAAAACCAAAAGGAAGGAAAACAAAAAGAAAAACAGCACTAGAAAGGCTGAGCAGGTCCATAGCTGAATACTTTCAGAAATAAAGGATAAACCCTTTAAGAGTTTGATGTAAGAATAAAAGAAAGTAAAAATAGACAAGATGAGAAAAGAAAAAAACAGAGAGAGGGAGGGAATAGAATATTCAATTGCAACAGAAGTGAAAATCTAGGAAATAGCTGCTTCCCTAGGAAGAAGACCCTAATGTCTTAGATGGTAATTGGCTTGTTCAAGTTTTCCACCTTTTCTGAGATTAATTTTGGTACTTTATTATTCCTGGAACCTTTTTTATTTTCTTTTTGGTGGTTTTTCTTTCAGTATTACAAGGCCACATCACACCTGCCTGATGCTTTGGTTTTTGACTATCATACTTTTACAAACCAACACACCAAGGAAAGAATAAAGACTTCAAACAATATGTGAGGAGATGTTAAAGAAGTGGGGGTGTTGACCTTGAAAAGTCTGGAGGGAAAGAGAGATGCTTCTAGTATTTACCATGAAGAGTGGGTAAACACATCCGATAGGACCCCAAGAGAGGAGTAAAAACACCTTGCTGTATACAGGGAACAGATTTGCAAAGCTACTAGATTACTCTTCTGGGCCAACATGTCTATTTAGCAGCAATTTCCTATAAATCTATTAACCTTAGATTTGCATGCTTGAGTCAGTGGCACTGGTCCACTTACACATTCTCAAAATCGCCTTGTGTTTGCAAAAGTTTGCTTTCTTATTTCACTTTTCAGAATTGTTAAGCGAATTTAATATATTTTTTTCAATGGCTTTTGCTTTTGGCATTTTAATGATATTTATGAACATTTTAAAGGCCACAAGAAAAGGACCAAGAAGGGAAGAGAGAGGTTAGAAAAGTTGCCTTGTGGGTTCCCTACATTTTTTAAAACTTAAAGTTGTCTTTTAAACTAGTAACTGGAATTTTCACTCGTATCTTTGAATAGAAATTGAACATACAGGTAAGTTGTTGTTGTTGTCTTTTAAGGCTTTCTTTTCCCCCTAGACTGTAGTAATACTAATTACTACCTGGTGGTACTAGCTCAACTAAAAATAGTTCCTATGTGATTTCAGGCCTACTGCTGCCAACTATTTACATTTCCATAATTCTGTGTCTGAACTTGCAGCTTGGTTAACTTTATAGGAAAACGGAGGCATTTTTCATGTAAAGGTGTATGTTTATATAGCATGCATGTTTGTTTATATTCCTTTTTAATACATGTTTTTGGAGAGAGAACAGTGAATTATGAATGAGAATACTGAATTATCAATTATTGTAGAAATTAAAATGTTCTCCGAAAAGAAGCTTAAAAGTTCTTAATTTCTAAAATCAGTTTTGTGCAATACTTTCTAAGATCAAGGAAGACAAATATTAGCAAACTTAATTATTGAGTGTTCCCTATCTGCCAGGTATTGTTCCAGGCGTTTTGCAAAAATTAACTAATACCCCTCTAATCATCCTTGGTGTATTCTCATTCCTGTTTTACAGATGTTGATGCTGGAGAAGGGAGAGATTAAGGAGAGATTATGATTAAGGAGCAAGGACAGTTTGACTTTGGAATCTACTCTTAACTACTACATGCTATAGCTTTTTAATGCTAAAGCATTAGAGAGCTTAAGTAGAATTTCAGTCTTTTTGTAAATAAGTTAGAGCACATCTCAGAATTATAACATTTTACAACTAGAAGAAATACCTAATGTGAATTAGTCCATATCCAAGATAGATAGCTGTGTATGTCACTGGAACTCAAGGACGCACAGCATGTGAACAGTACTAGGACCTTCTGTGTGATTTTCATTTTAGAGTTCTTTTTAAAAAGTATCTGTATACTGTATTTATGTTATGGTTGTAAGAAATTTTAATGTCTCAGATTGATCCAAAAAAAGAAAGTACAGAATGTTCAAATAAAATAAACTCAAATTTTTCCTCTTAAAAATTTCCCCCTCTAAAGTATAGCCAAACATCTGGTTTGTTTTAAAAATTCTACATTGAAAAAAGCAAATTGTATCATAGTTAAATAAATGTGTACTCATTCTATTTAGCTGAGCACATATTACACATGTATCCCTCAGTTTAAATAGTTATCCAGTAATTTACATCCAAAAAATCCCTTCATACTAGTATTCTTTAGGGATTAAGTGAATTTAGGAGTTGTTTTCACAAAGAATAAAGATAAATTATTGACTCCTAAAATACTGATTATTTGCTTACCATCTAATAATTCATCTTGATGTGTTTTTCAGGGAAAAATGGATTGTGTTTATGATTCTTTTCAATTATTCAGGAAGAAACATTTATTGGCCTTTTAAATTCCCAAGTCTGAATATACTGTTTATCTCATAATGTATCACAAATTGTTCCTTTTGGGCCTCCTTGTTACCTTGTACCTCCTTCACTGCAATGTTTCAAATCTGTTTAAGGAAAATTAGGACTGAGCAGTAAAAATACAAGCACTTTTGATCCAGCTATTCTTTTGATGCTTACTTTTGATCTAGGGAATTTATCTTGCTAATATAGTGGCACATATGTGTGCATAAATAACATATGTATATGCTTAGTCATAGCAGTGTTATTTGACGTAGAGAAATAATTAGAAACAATCTAAGTGTTCATCACTGTGGGAAATAAGACTGGTTACAGGAAAGTGGAAAACTAGGCAGTTATTCAGAACAAAAGACAAGAAAATTCTCTCAATAAGTGCAATACAAAGAAACCACATGTAGACACATCAAGTAAAAGTGTCACCTATCAGGGTGGTGCCTGTGGCTCAAAGGAGTAGGGCGCCAGCTCCATATGCTGGAGGTGGCGGGGGTTCAAACCCAGCCCTGGCCAAAAATTGCAAAAAAAAAAAAAGTGTCACCTATCAAACACACAGTAGTGGGAGACCACAGGAAAAAGGCATTATACTATCTCATTGCATGTAATATGAAAATATCTCCCAAATATATCATTGAGTAAAGAAAACCAAGTGGCGATCATTTGCTAACATTTGCGTTAAAAGGGGGACAATATACACACACATACATAGTTGCATTTCCTATATTTGCTTAAATAGTTTCTGGAAGGAAACATCATTATTTCATGGAGAAAAGAAAACAGGTGTAAGAGAAACTTGTCATGGGGGGTTTGAACTATGAAAATGTATAACCTTGTTTAAGAAACTGAGTTTTCTTTTGTTTTGTCTTGTTTTGTTTTTGAGACAGAGTCTCACTCGGTGTTGCCTATACTAGAATGCCATGGAGTCAGCCTAGCTTACAGCAACCTCCAATAACAAGGTTCAAGCAATTGTCCTGTCTCGTGTGTAGCTAAGGACTAATTTTTTTTTTTCTTTCTGTTTTTAGTAGAGATGGGGTCTTGCTCTTGCTCAGGCTAGTCTTGAACTCCTGAGCTAAAGCCATCCTCCTGCCTCGGCCTCCCAAAGTGCTAGGATTATAGGCCTGAGCCACAGCACCCAGCCGAGTTAAAATGTTTTTAATTTACATAAGTGGATGAGGGAGCATGAAAATTCCAGTAGAAAGAAAGGAAGAAAGAACTTTAAGTATTTAAAAAGGTATGATGCGTAGAAAAATACATTTGGAGTGACTTCATCAAACCTTAATACCACATTCCTTGTATAGTTATTATTGTAACTATATAAACTTTGTTTTAGGGAATTTTCAAGTGCTATGAGAACTCTATCAATTCTTTCAAAATTACTCGTTGCTGTGACTTTGATATGCTGTTCCCTAATGATCATGAGGTTGGTCATTAGGGAAAAGTTACTGGTCATTTGGACATCATCTCTGGACAGTGTACAGTACCTTGTCCATTTTTCTGTTGGACTGGTTGTCTGCTTATTTCTTACCAATTAGGAGATATTTTTGCATTTTCTGGATATATAAAACTTGTCATTTCTATATTACAAATACCTTCCAACACTTTTGTTTGAATCTCCACTCTGTTAACAATACCTATTGGTGTAAAGAACAGTTTAAATTATATTTAGTCCAATTTATCAAATTTTTCTGATTTTTAATGTTGTATATAACCTGTCCTTTCTTCAAGATCATGAAGATACTCTTCTTGATCATTTTTGGAAGCGGTATTACTTCACCTTTCATATTATAGCTACAGTCTTTCAGGTTTGAGGCAGAAGTCAAGTCTAATTTTTTTAATGGATTTTTAAGTGACTCAGCATGATTTATTAAAGAAACCATCCTACTCTATGCTCAATAGTGACAGATATATACCCCATTTGGACAATATATCTATATCTGTCCATAATGTTAAGTCATTTTGTTCTGTACTCTCTCCACTGTTCTGTTATCTATTATCTAGTGCCAGTGTCACACTATGTATTTCAATTTCTGTGGTTCTTTATGATTCCTCACAAACTTTTGCTACTTTTCTAGATAAAGAACGTTTTATCTCAACCCACTGAGCTGCTATATCAAAATATCATAAAGGGGGGTGGCTTAGAAACAACAATGACCAGCAAAGCACCTTCCTGAAGCTTTTCTTCCTCCTCTGGTTGCTTCTTCCCTGTGTCTGCTGTTTGGCATTTTTACTTGGTGCTCCTCTGTATGACATTCTTCATGCTGTAATTATCTTGCTTAGAGTTGAGAGAACTTCCAGAATCAGGGACTTAATGTTTTTCATGTTTTTAAAAATTCAAAGATCCTAGCATTGAGTTCTTAAATAGCTGCCAATTAAACAAAAACGCACATGTGTCAGGACAGCAGTCACCTTCCTGTCTTTCTGATGAATACAGTTATGGGGACATCCGTGAATCTGAAATGCACCTGCCCCATGGTGTCTACAAACTAATTAATGAACACAAAGTAATTAATGTACACACGGAGCTGTGTTTTACGTGTTAATAGGTGGTGTGTGTGTTTTGTTACTGCTTTTGTTAGGGTATTCTCTTCTCCTCTGCCATATTAACATATTTCCATTTTTCAGAACAGAGGAAATCTGAAATTGCCTGGTACCAAGTGACCAAAAAGTCAAAGCACCCCGTAAACTATCCTGACCAATATCTAAAACCAAGATCAAAGGCATAAGCAATACATTTGACAAATTGAGCTTGGAGGCCCAGCTTTTATGCCTTTCTCTGTCTTTTTCTTTGGAGGATTTAATTAGTCAATCTGCCACTTTTTCCAGAATTCCTCCTCACCTGAATAACTAAATTACTTCTGTGTTCTCGCAGGTGGCAAATTAGCCATCTACCTTGAGTATTAAGTGGATAATGGTGTCTCTTACTGACACCTTGTAGATTACTTTAGAGTTAAGCAAGTTTTTCACACACATTCAGAAGAATTGGAGAGGATATTTTGCATGGATATAAACAATAATATTAGAACTGAACACAAAGAACTGCAAAATATCTTTATTTTAAGTACATTACGTACATATCCTGTGACCAGAAGTTAGATGACATGCTATTTCAGATGTTAACCTGATACTAAAAAATTGACATTTGGGGAGATATATGGTGCCAGTGTTATGGTTTAAAAAATTAATAATTTTTTAGACCCATACAAACATATTTGTGAATGAAATTACATGGCATCTGGCATTTGCCATGGGAGGGCCATATGGGTCAGGGCACAGGAGAAACAAGATTGGCCATAAGTTGACAATTATTTAAACTGGAGAATGGCTATTTAAAGAGTCATAATACTAATCTGCCAACAGTTTCATATGTTTATAATTATCTCTAATAAAAAGTTTTTAAAATATGGGGTAAATATTGAATGAATTAGTACCATCAGATCCCAAGTTACGAGAAGAGGATACGATACTCCTTTAATTGCCACACCCTCAAGTTCCATGAAGGAAAGATTCATGCTTTCATCTACTTTATGTCCTGGGCCTTTTGTATTACCTATCATATTGTAGGAGCTCAGCATGACGTTTTTGGAGGTATTAATGATCTTTGGTCTTATTACCATTGTAAAAATTTTTCAGTGAAATATTTTCATCAAATAGCATATACTCATATAACTATAGTTTATTAGAAACTTCTCCGTAAGTAGCACCAATTAGTCATCAAGCTGTTCATGCCCCCAAACCTAAAATCACCCTTGATTTCTTGTCTTTATTTCATCTCCAATATCTTGTCCATCACTAAATCTCACTGGTTAGATACACTTCAAAAAAGCAGTACAAGTAGCCAACAAGTATATGAAAAAGTGCTTAACATCACAGAGAAATGCAAATTAAAGCCACAATGAATATCATACCTACTAGGATCACAAAAAGATAGGCCTGGAGAAATGGCTCACGGATCACAAAAAGATAGGCCTGGAGAAATGGCTCACGCCTATAATCCTTGCACTCTGGGAGGCCGAGGCAGGTGGATCCCTTGAGCTCAGGAGTCTGAAACCAGTTATCTCCACTAAAAAGAAAAAAAAAAAAAAAAGAAGAAGAAAAATAGAAAAAAATTAGCTGGTAATTATGGAGGGAGCCTATAGTCCTAGAGCTACTTGGGAGGCTAAGGCAGGAGCATTACTTGAACCTAGGAATTTGAAGTTGCTTTGAGCTATAGCACCAAGGCACTCTAGTCTGGGGCAACAGAGTGAGACTATGTCTCAAAAAAATAAAAAAAGGTAAGTGTCGGCAAGGGTATTGAGAGAAGGGAACTTCTGCATGCTGTTGGTGGGAATGTAAATTAATTCAGACTTTATGAAAAACAGTATGGAAGATACCCCCCAAAACAAAAACAGAACTGTCATATAATCCAGCAAGCTGAGTTCTCCATGTATCCAAAGGAAATGGAATTAATTCCTGAAGAGATATCTGCACTCCAGTGTTCACTGAAGCATTGTTCACAGTAGGCAAGGTATGGGAACAGCCTACCTACCGTCAGCAGATCCGTGGATAAAGACAGTGTGACATGTAAACACAATGTTAGACCGTTCAGCCATATTAAAGAAGGAAATCCTGTTATACAGCATGGGGACGCCTAGATGACATAAGGAGGAATAGTCTGGGCACAGAAAGACATATGCCACTGATCTCACTTATATGTGGCATCTTCAAAAGCCTAACGCTTAGAAGCAGAGAGCAGGGGCATGCCGGGAGAGATCAGAAAGTCGTTTGCTAAAAGATACAAAATGTGGTAAGGAGGAATCCGTTCGGAGATCTGTTGGGCAGCATGTTTGACTGTGGCTTACCATATTGTATTTGTAAACTTGAAAATTCTAAGAGTTTTAAGTGTTCTCACCACACACACAGACACAAATACGTATATGAGGTAATGCATAGGATAGGGTAATGCATAGGTCAACTAGCTTGATTTAACTGGTCCACAATGTATTTTTAAACCATAAAAATATATACGGTTTTTATTTGTCAATTTTTAAAATCCCATTGATTCCACTTCCCAAATACACCCTGTATCTGGTTAGCATGTGCTGCATAGTTGAGCTGTCTGTAAATTTGCTTCCTGGACAGCTGCATCGGCCATATGCCACTGGTGAAAAGAGCAGTTGCAATCCAGATTGTCGCCGTCCTCCTAAGGCTGCACTTTCATTCCTCTGTAGTCCATTCTCCAAGAAGAGCCAGAATGTTTTATGTAACATACAGCAGGGCATGTCCCTCTTCCTCTTGAAACCGGTGGTTCACAGTGAATTTAGAATATCATCCAGACTTCTTATCCTGGCCAGATAGGCTTGCATCATCTGTCTGTTGCCTCACTCTCCAGCTTCATCTCCTACTGTTCTCTCCCTCCTTGGGGTGTATTTTGCTCAGCCGGTTCTGTGCTCTCAACACAGGCATATCAGGGGTCTTCTGCCTTGGGCCATTGTCCTCGTGTCCTTTGCTTGTAGTCTCTTCCCCAAGTTTTCCACGTGACAGGTTCCTCGGTTCTTAGCTCAAGCTGTCACTTGCTCAGAGACACCAGCTTGATTCATAGTTCGTTCATAACACTGGTGCCACCTGCCTTCTTTACTTGTTTATTATCCGTTTCCTCCAGGAGAAGCCCTGTGTTTCTCTTCTCTCCAGAAGTTCGTCAGAGCGCCTAACCCATACAAACCACACTTCACTGTAATCTAAGATACGATTGATTGTAGGAGGCAGCATTAGAATATATGCCACCAAGAAAGTAGAAACACTGCAAATTAGAGAGTATAGCACAAAGCTAATGACTGTTGATCGTAAAATGACCTTGACTTCTGAGATATCATAAGTTTTAAAAATGCGTTCCTGAATTAATGGAGTACGTATCTTGTTGAATAAGTAAATAAATGCTCTCTTCTTAATCATGATTACTTGCTTACTAGTGGTCTTTTGAAGAAATGAATCTGAAAAAGATACAGACAAGAGATTGCATAGGTCATGAGAAATACTGTATTACAAAAAAGAAGATACTGGATGAAGAACTGTGAGTGATCGAGTATGAGTAATTGTTACTGCCAGTTACTGGCTTAGCAGTAATAATTCAAATTCTGCAGGTCTTGAGTGGGCCAAGAAACTTGGCCCACTTAAGAATTCACAACAGATACTTTAAGAAACTGAATTCACAACAGATACTTTAAGAAACTCACATGCAATTGCCCTGGAAAGAGATTCAGCCCTATACTGTACAAAGAAGAATGACTGAACAGATGGAGACATAGCTCGGTACTGGGGAATCTCTCCAGTGAAAAAATGTGGGAATCGGCATCTGATTCCCACTGTGTGTTAATGAAATGTGAGGCCATTGGCCTAGTGTGGTAGGGAGGGAAGTTGGAGCTTTGAGGAAGAAGAGAAGGTATGGAATAGTCAATGCAGAGAGTATGAAAGCAAGAGGAAGTAATATGTTCTACAGAAACAGAATAGGTTTGCAGACAGATTTGAGAGACTCTGACATAGAAGACAAGGTGCTTGCTTGGATGTTGGACAGTGTCCCAATGTAATGGAGTAATGAACACCCACTGCTCAGGGAGTAACAAGACAGCCTGTCCCTTTGTGCTACCTTGAATTGTTCTAGTCCTTAAACTATCAATGCATTCCATGTCCTTAAGAACTAACTATTCATGGGTGGCTGTGAAATTGCTGCTTCCATTGTTACCATTTATATAGTTAAAATAAATGAACTCATAGATGAGGGATGCTGGATTCAAACAGAGACCTGGGAATAAAAAGCTCAAGCTCTTAACCACTAAAGTGCCCCAGTTAATAAGAGTTTCTCAAAGTGGACCAAGTGAGCCACTTCTTTGGAATGAAAAGAAACTCTTTGCATGCTGAAAACTGAATAGTTTTCTATTTTTATAGAAAAAAGTTCAGATTCTTAAGATGCCTTTATGCTGTGCCCTTGTGAGCTGGTCCAAGTTCATGTGTACCACCTCGTCTCTCCATACTCACACTTTGTGGTCCAATCTTACTGTTCATCTTAAGCACCTCCTCCCGAGGCTGAGCTCTTTAAGTTCAGACACGGGTACATCTGGCACTTTACAAGTTGGTCCAGTTGGGGCATGTTAGTGTGTTCTGTTCTCTTATCACCAGGCCTTTGTCCCTGTTGTCTTGTGTCTGTGCTTGGAACACCGTTACCCTTGTTCACTGAGTCTGCTACTCTGACAATCTCACTTTTGAAACCTCACTTCTTCTGAACCTCCCAAGTCTGAGATTGCTGAGGCCCCTCCGCCCCGTATCCTCCCCACACAGCCTGCACTCACTGCTGGGTGTCCTGACTACCTCTTTACTGATGGGCATCTGCAAAGCATCAGCACCCAGTGCAGTGCCTGGCTCAGAACTCAGCTTGATGATTGTCAACAGAATGTTAAAAGGCGAAACACTTAATCATTTTTCAAATGTTCTAGTTACTTGTGTCAATAGGCCAGGTTCTTTCTATGTTAAAAAAGGGTTTTTGATATATGTAAAAATCTCAGGAGGACTCTTTTTTTCTTGAGGCATAACTTTTAAAAGTTATTATGAAATGTAATTCGGGTTATAATAACATTATCATAGCTCTGTGACATGTGTTATAATAAAATCTTACTGTCACTGTGAGCAAACTCATCCAAAAAAGTAGAAAATTTGAACAAATGTTTTTTACAAACCTCTCTGGACCTTGTTTTGTATAATTGTAGGATAAAATTGTGCAGCAATTTTTACTTGCAAAAGGTCAATACTAACAAGGTGGTTTATCCAAACCAGACTCTTCCATTCAGCTCGTGTCCTGAGCGGGTATTAAACATGTCACTCCCATGTACCCTGCAGCCTGTAACTTCTTAACTACTTTTCCTCAAGTTTGTGCCAGATAAACAGTAAAGTTCAAAGTTACCGTGAATTGAGTTTTTCTTGTAAATGGCTCTCTGTGGTGATGTTTTTCTTTTCCTGGACAGTGGGTCTTTCTCCCTTTCCTGCCTGAGCCTTCAGACTATGCTTTTCTCATGCAACTGGATGGGTTTTGATTTCTCAGAATGTCAGATTCATCCAAATAAAAAAGAAAGGTTTAGCACTGTTTGCCCTGGGGAGTTTGAGTGCCTTCCTTTACTTCATTAGGAAAGACAGAAAGAGATTATGATGCCAAGAAGATAAAGAGTTATTGTTCACTGCTTATAGAAAACAGTCTAACTACTTCTTGTTTTCGAAGTAGTTTATTTTCTTCCCTTTAAAAATTAGTTGTTGTCTATACTTCATGCTTTAATCTTTCACCATAATCTTTAATACTAGCCGTAGCTGGTATCCCATTCCAAATGCTACGTGTGGTCTTCTGATAGATCCTCTCTTCTCTCCTAATCTATCTCTGTGGTCCTTTGAACACATTAATTTTATGAATTACCTCAGTGGCAGCCAGATCTCATAAGGGCTTTTTTTGTTTGTTTTGTGTTACACTGTTGCCAATGGCTTAATTTTCTTACTTGTTCCTGTGATTCTCCTGACGTGGAAACTACTTCATGTTCTTGATGTGGAAGGTCAGTGAAAACAGTTTGCGGGGTATGGTCTTTAAACTACTTAATATTGCACTTTATAAAATCTCTCTTTCATCCTTTTAAAGTAATAAAGTGCTCCTAGGTTCAGTGCTGAAGTACTCTATAGTGAGGTTGAAAAATCCAGAACACCTTTTAGTTGGCACATTGTCCAAATGCCGCCTCACCCCGCAGTACCTGCAGTTGGCTGTCCTCTGAATGTAGGTTCACCCTGCCCTTTCCAGAAGGATTGGATGATCAATTGCTTCTTTGGTGAGCCTATGGCTTAGGCCCACCATTATATTTATGTTCACAAATACAATGACCAGAGAAGAGTTTCACACCCTTTAAATCCACTTGGAGACCACATAGTGATCCTTTCAGTACTGCCTAACACAGGTATCAAGGTAATTACCATTTGTTATGTCACCTTAAGAAATTATAGTCTTTCACTGCAATCACAAAATGAGCGATACTTAATACTTACGGAAAAAAAGAGAAATTTCGTAACCAATGGCCTTTATTTTTCTTTCATCTGCTCTTTCACACAGGTACAACTTGGCCAAGTAGAAATCAAATGCCCTATCACAGAGTGTTTTGAATTCTTGGAAGAAACAACTGTTGTCTATAACTTAACACATGAAGACTCCATCAAGTATAAGTACTTCTTGGAACTTGGCCGTATCGATTCCAGCACCAAGCCATGTCCTCAGTGCAAGCACTTTACAACCTTCAAGAAAAAAGGACATATTCCCACCCCTTCCAGATCAGAAAGCAAATACAAAGTAAGCATGTTCAGTGGCCGTGCGGGTTAGATGTCACATGGCGGGAGAAGCCAAATTAGGCCAACTTGTGGTGGGCACTGGGGGGCGCCCTTCCTTTACGAGAGCCTAAGGTGAGCATGTATCAGCTGTTATTCTGAAAATGTGTGGTTTGGGGAGCTGATGAGAACAGAGCACTCTTGAGGATGTAAGTAAGGTTTTTTCTTTGACTTTAAACATATTGAAAATTCATCTGGTAACCTAATTGAAAAGCTAATCATTAAAGTCATTACTATTACCAAATACTAAGGCTTTTTTTTTTAAGTGTATGTTTCACTTTTTCAGTGGTCCCAATGTAAATCTCCTCTGGCTCAGACTATAGTAAGTGAAAACAGTGTAGAATAGTATCCATTCATTTATTCAGCAAACATGAATGCCAGTGTATACTAGCCGGTGTGCTACGTTTGGGGGACACGGACACAGAGAAAATGTGATATAGTCCCTGCCTCAAAAAGTCTAATGAAGGTGAAAGAGACATAGTTTAGAAATGACAGTTCAATATGATTAGAAAAAGGATGAACACAAACTCTATTCATAGGGTGCTTTGGGGACTCTCAAAGGAGGGATGGGTGCTAGGAATGGCTTCACAGAAGAGGTGCAGTTCCCCAGGCAGGTAAATGAGGAGAGCATTTCAGACCAAAGAATCACTTAGTGCCTAGGCCATGAGGCTGGGGCCAGGCCTGTTAGATACAGGTGCCTCTCCAGCTAGTGGGGAGAGGGGAGGGAAGAGGCAACTGGTCAGGCAGGTAAGAGCAGGGCGTGTTGAGTCTTGTACACTGTGTGCAGAAGTTTGGATTTAATTCTGTAATCATTAGAGAGCAATCATGCTGGCAGTGCTCTTAAAGGCTCTCACAGCAGGATGAGACTGAAGGCTGGGAAACAAAGGCAACAGCCGTGACAGCAGATCATTGGTTCCTATCCCATTAGAAACACTGGAGAGCGTGTGGACACACCAGCAACCCAGGCCCACCTCAGAACAATTGTTTTTGCAAATTTTTGAGCCTCACCCGGTAACCAGCATCCAGCA
Source organism: Galagoides demidoff (assembly GCA_963574575.1). Lineage (NCBI taxonomy): Eukaryota > Metazoa > Chordata > Mammalia > Primates > Galagidae > Galagoides > Galagoides demidoff. The sequence goes on along the minus strand of CAUYQV010192761.1, from coordinate 31,972 downwards.
GAGAACCTTTGTAGTAAATAAACCTGAAAACCAGTGAAGCCACAGCAGTGGTTTTCATCCTTGTCATTACAGCAGAATGGCAGGCTGAAGTGGTTTCAGACACTGTCTGAAGTCCTTCCATTTAAGGTAACTTTTTGCTCATGTTCCATGTCTTAGAGGCCGTGGTCACAGCATTACTCATCCTGGAGCTTTGAGAAGACCATGGTTTAGCAAGCAATTTCCTTAGCTATTGCAATAATGAGCTACAGTATTTATAGGTTAGTCAAAGCTGCTTAATGACTAACTGCTCTTTGAAACTAGTTGACTCTCATAGTTAACTTCTTAGTTTATGGTTTTTGTGCAAGCTAGTCTCTTTAAAGTACAACTGTTAGGAAATTTTTTCCTATGTAAAAAGTGTCATTTTTTGAGAACACAAAATTGCATAATTTAAGATTCTTCCCTACAATGATGCTGAATCCTGATTTAGTAACAACAGAATACTTTTATTTGATGCTGTTTAACCTTAAATTATTTCAAGTTATTTTTATTTCTGTTGTACTTTTCTCCAGGAAATGGCTCGCTTTAGAAGGGCTTGTTATTCCATGAATTTGGATATTAGATTTTTTTTTCTATATTATAGTTAGACTTATATAGATATAGGCACATGTATGTATAGTAACTCAGACTATAATAATTTTGGAATTAGTGATAATTAAAATGTATACAAAATTGAATCAAAGTGGAAATAACTGAGTGATTTATAAACATGTTCTTAAGAAACTGGTAAAAGGAGGTATAAATGAATGTATAATTCTGCAACAGTAAAGTGTCATGTTGTGTTTCATCCAAAAACCATGTTGTGATGAGCATAATTTATGACAGTGTACATGTACTGAGAGTGAAATATGTAGAAATTGACATATCTAAGATCTATATTCGTATAATTTTGAGTGAACCAAGAGCATTCTGATAACATTTCCCCATGGCTAAGTTTGCTCCAATGTCAATCATTTGGATTGGAGGTGAAAAGAGAAGAGAAACAGAGGGATAGATCAAAATGTTTAGCCTAGTAAACTCACTTGTTTCTCTTTGGCAGGCAAAAGCAAAGAAAACTTCTTTCTGGGAGATGTAGAATTCAGTACAAAATAAATGTTGTTGACAAAACGGTTAAAATCCTCAGGGGAAGCAAGGGATAGAAATATCAGTATACTGCAAAGTGAAAACTATAGGGCTAATTTCAACAAAAGGAAAGCTCCCCCAGAGTTTGAGGATGATTATTTTTGTTATTCCTTTCTACTTTTGTAGAAGAGTAAATCTGTAAGGTAAGTAATATTCCTGTTCAGTGTACACATACACATATACATTCTTTTACATACACAAGTACTAAGGATGATTCAAACAATTCCTGAACCGGTGATTTTTGCTACTTTTATTACAAAGTTCATATAGAATTTTTCATTATTAAACACCACACTCTACCTTAATCTACAAACCCATACCTGTCTGGCTATGATGAGTCAGGACAGCACTGACCTGGATGCCCCAGCAAACCAGCAGTGACATTCATGGCCGCAGAGAGCACCTACACTCCAATCAAGAGCTTGTTCTTTTATGATGAACAGATGGATATTCTTCATTGCGGTATTTTTTTTTAAATTCAGTTTTCCTAATAACAGAACCCACTTTCAGATTGGTAAAGTTTATGATGACTTTAAGAGACATGAATCCAAGTACTTAAATGTAATAAATTGTATTATAAGGCAATAGAAAAGGGGGTGACATTTTTGCTATGGCTAACATTTCTAAACAATTTAATAACATCTCTATATAATATTGTGTACAGCTTTAAGTGGGTTTTATATCTATTGATAAAACCTTTGTAATTTTTATTGTAATATTATTCTAAGTCATTGAGTTACAATATCCTGATCCAAGTTGTCACTCTTTGAGCACATTTATGGCTTTTGGTGTCAATTCAGAAACACTTAATATGGGAGGTTAAAATTGTTTGAAAATATTACCGCTATTTTATAGTCTAGTGAGTGCTTCTCACATGAAGTTTGAGACCTAAAATATCATATTTGGGAGTTTCATTTATATGAGGTTTTATAAAAACCACTTGTTAGACATTTTGTACTCAGCAGATGAAAGAAGGGTAAACAGAATGTATCGGTGAGCAGAAACTAGAACTCTTAGGTGTCCATTTATCTTTCTAGGCCCTCACTCAGCAACTCCCTTCTGGCAGATATTTTAGTAAATAGACCTTTTCATTCTGTCCTGAACACTGTCAAACTCATACTGTATCAAATAGAACAAGTGCATTCCTGAATTGAGAGATTTACATTGAAACAACCTTGCCTTTGGTCAAATTCAGTCTTTTCTTTTTCATTCTACAATATCTTTCTTCTTCACCTTGTAACTTTCCATGATTCCAAAAAGGCTTACTAATGCCATATCTACAAGATTGACTTCAATTTCCAATTAGAAATCTAGTATCTAACCTGAAATGTTTTATAAATTATTATTTTTTTTTTTTTGGCCAGGGCTGGGTTTGAACCCGCCACCTCTGGCATATGGGGTCAGTGCCCTACTCCTTTGAGCCACAGGCGCCGCCCTGTTTTATAAATTATTAATGCAACACCAACTGCATATTCATACGGGGAACAAGTTGATGGTGGAAGAATAAACAATCTTGAAGTTGTGACACTGCTGTCCTCATGTGATGCCTGGAGGCGGACGTAGCAACTGCATCTGAAGTTTTTCTCCATAGCAATTATCATCTGCAATTTTATAGTGTATTTGTGTGGTTATTTGTTTAAAGTTGCATTTCTAACTGGTCTCTAGGAGGCCAAGTCCGGGCTTGTTTCACTCACCGCTGATAACCTGTGTCGAGCAGTGGCTGGTGAAGTATGCATTAAAAATATATTTGTTGAAAGAACTAATAAATGAGCCAATGCGTAAATAACTACATGTTTCATAATAGGAGTTGGTGGAAAATACATAGAGCATAGAATAAGGGACAGGAGAGATTAGGAAGGTTTCATTTAAGAGTAAACACAGTAAACTCAGTCTTGAAATGGAGAATTTATGAAGGTGGAAAAGGTAGGTCAGAGCACTGGCGTCAGACTAGATTTAAACCCTCAGCCTGTCACACATTAGCTCTGTACCTTGAGTACAGTTTCCACACCTTTAACTGGAGCTACACCTATGTCATAAGAAGGTGGTAAAGATTAAATGAGATCACACACATATAAAGCACTTAGCACCAAGTCTGACACATAGTAAGTGCTTAACACAGAAGAGAAATTATTATGGTCGTTGCTATTATGAGAAGGTATTGGGTATTGAGAAGCGGGTGGGAAGACCAAGAAGAATAGAGATGTAATAAAAGAGGGTGAATGATGGCTGGTAGGTAGAAAGGGGAAATAAAATCGACTATGTCTGGAGGAGGAGCCACAGGTATGGCAAGGGGAAAATTAATTTGGGGGAAAAGGTGTAGATGGTGTTGAGTTTGAAGACCCATTTGGGTATCAAAGAGATGTCCAGAAAACATGGCTTGGGAATGATCTAAGGAAGTCATTGTTTTTGGGGGGGTTTTTTTGCAGTTTTTGGCTGGGGCTGGGTTTGAACCCACCACCTCCAGCATATGGGGCTGGCACCCTACTCCTTTGAGCCACAGGTGCCACCCGGAAGTCATTGTTATTAAACTCACAGAAATGAAAAAATTTGCAGCTCGGCCTGTGGCTCAGTCGGCTAAGGCGCCAGCCACGTACACCTAAGGTGCCGGGTTCGAATCCCTAGCCCGGGCCCGCCAAGCAACAATGATGGCTGCAACCAAAAAATGGCCGGGCGTTGTGGCAGGCGCCTGTGGTCCCAGCTACTTGGGAGGCAAAGGCAGGAGACTTGCTTGAGCCCAGGAGTTGGAGGTTGCTATGAGCTGTGATGCCATGGCCCTCTACCCAGGGGGATAGCTTGAGGCTCCATCTCAAAAAAAAAAAAAAGAAAAAATTTGCTTTGGGATGTAGGGAAAGTGATAGCAGTTCTTCATGGAAGAAAGGAAAGGCCTGCAAAGCATTCAAAGTACAGTAGAACCGCGATAGGTGACCACCTCCCTACATTGACCACCTCTATAAGTTGACCTGATTTTCATAGGCTAGACATGAACCACATGTACATATCCATACAGTGGACCTAGATCCTTATGTCGACCACCTCCATATGCTGACCAGTTTGTTACAGTCCTTTGGGTAGTCAACTTAACAGAGGTTCTACTGTAGTTATGTTATTCCTAGAAGTTTTACTGAGGTAGTTGCAAATCTAGGTTTCCTTTCTACCTCAGATGTAAATCAAGAACTAACCCCCTTTCCATACTGATTTGGAGTGAGAGTCGGACATCATGTGTATCAATACAGGGAACATGCTAGAGGGAATTCTGTTGATTTCCTTGAGACAAAACTAATATCATATCTGTTCTTCTTCCAAAAAACAGTAAGCAGAAACTTGGTGATTTATATGACGGAGCTTCAACATATCACAAAGTGAAAGAAAAAAGCCAGTAAAATGTCCTGGAAAAACTCTTCTGGTATTACCTTATCTAGTTAGCATTCTTTTATCTCCCTTATAATTATGAACCCTCTGGGTGGAAGTCATCTTTTACAAAACTGCAGAAACGTTTTATTTCCTCGTGTGGTTAAGATAATTTTTCTAAGGGATACAGTCAAATCAATAGGGTGTTCCTAATTGTTTCAAATATGCTTAAACTCTTCTGCTTGTTTTCTCTATATAAAAATGGTTAAAGCTTTCCCATGGAAGTATAATCAGTACGCTCCTTTGTTCTTCATTTCTCCACCTTCCCTCTTAAGTTGGAAGTGTTTACAAACAGAGAACCCCATTCTGCATCATCAGCCTTGCAAGGCCAGGTTAGCTTATGACACACTCTGATTTCTCTTGGGAGTAATGCCTCATCCACATCAGGAGCTAGTGGAAAACAAGTGTAGTTTCTTGAGTGGTTGTTGTTGGCGTGGATTTATGAGGGAGATAAAGATGAAGTCGTCGAGCCCCATTTAAAAAATCCAGTCTAAACAAAGGGTGTGTTATATGCCCTTGAATATATAGACCCTTGAAAAAATTTATAATACTGAGCTGTGATGCAAGCGCACTAAATTTTATTGGGGTGCGTGTCTCCCTTCAGTTATTAATGAGGTGCTTTGCTACAGTTATTAGCGTAATGCATAAATTAGCCATAATAACATTTTTAGAGTTTTTACTAGAGCTTGAATTTCTAGCAGCAAATATTGGGACTTCGCTTATATTTTAACCTACATCTGACCTTTAAAAAAACAAGCTATAATAATTATAATAGTCAAGGCTTACAGCTACTATAAATTGACCAGCAGTAGTACTAAGAACTGTTTACTTATTTTATTTTATTTTTCACTTTATCACATTGTCCCTTGGGTCTTCAGTGCAAGAAAGAAGCCAGAAGTCATTTCTCTCTGGTGGCCACCAGGAGAACGAGCTAAAGGAAGCCAAGTCTGGTGTTCGTAGTAAAATGGACTGGAAGATATTCTGGGAGAAGTGGAATTTGGACCTTATGTTTCTTACCTACCACCCTCTGCTCTCCTGTCTCTCCTACCTACCACCCTCTGCACTCCTGTCTCTCCATATTTACCTCTTAGATCTGTGAAAGAACCTGATGGGCTGGCTACACAGCGTGAGAATCCTCTCTACAGTATGTCTACCTGTTGGCCATTAAGACTCTGAACACTTCCTTTGTTAAGGAATGTGATATCCATAGGATCTGTCCTTTCCATTTTCAGAGGTCTCTCTGGCTCCTGCTTTCGCTTGGTTACAGAGACAGTTCTCATCTCTTATATGCTGGGTAATCAAATGGCACTCCTGCTGCTTTATATGTGTGCCTCCTGTGAGGTGTTAGCCATATTGTATTGTGCTCAGAACAAAGTCTTGGGACAAAAACAGGACAATGCCACAGTTTCCTGACAAGAAGGTTGGGATACACAAATTGGACAGAATTTTTAGGTGCCCTTTATATTTGTGGTGAAAAAGGGGGTCCTTAGACAAGAGATAGACTCAGACAAATACTTCTCTGGGCTTTGCTTTCTGGATTTATAGGAAGAGGCTATAAATTCTTATAGGTGTTTCCAGATGATCAGAGAAAGGGGCACTGGCATGAAATAGTGATTCTTAAATTAGGGAGAGAGCTCTCCAAATAACCCCTAGTCCCGCGTTCTGCCATGCTGTCCTAGGAGAGCATACCTCCCACGTCAAGTTACAAGCTGGTATTGCAGAGAATGTACTGTGCAATGGATAATGTGTTCCATGGATAAAAGGAGTGTGGAGGCCAATTTTGAAGGAGGTCAGTAAGCAGTAGATGAATCTGAATACAGCTCATCTTGTCATGTGTTACTCTTTGCATTTCTTGTCTGCTTTTGGTCCCCATTCTCTAGGGAACTTTCTCTTTGCTTTTCCAGCTTGGTTTCAGTTGTGCTGTGAAAAATTAAGGTAAAGTCACTTGGCCGCATGAGGCCATGAAGCCCATATGTTACTGGCACATCCCTTCAGGGAGAGATTCCCAGGTAGACAGTGAATTCTCAGGGGATGAGATTTGAAGCAAGAAGTTAAGCAATGTTTTCCCATATGGAGAATGTCCCTCGTCTGCCACGGCTATGGCTTGAGGTTTTGATATGAACAGGCAGTGCTTCCTTGCATCAAAGACTCTGATGTCCTGATTATTTACCATATTGGTTAATTTTTAACATTTTCCATCTGAAGAGTTACTGAACCACAATATATTTTGAAGACATGCCAGGATTATGGGAACTTATTAGACCCTGTTTATTGGACACTTCAGCAAGGCTCAGGGTTGAGCAAACAGAAGTGATATCTCTGTTCAGCTTATTAGAATAATTGCTATTTTCTCAACACACCGGATGCTGTGAAGCCTCTGTGTGGTTCAGGCTGAACCCTCTGCCCAAACTGTTACTCCATCACATGTCCCAGTGACGTTCTACACATTACTTAAGGCAACATATATTTCTCCGCCCTCTGTGAAGCATCTTTCCCATAATACCCACTTGCCCAAGCTGCTAGCAGTTATTAAGTGATTGTATAGCTCTTTGGGCTTATACCTACCTATTTGTCCCCCATAAATTCCTTAAGGACAGGCATTTTCTTTTCCTTTTTTTCCCATTTGTCTAAAATCAGTACAGTCAGTTCGTGCTGTTTAAAGGTGCTCAATTTGCAATTTGTTGAATGGGCAGAAGAATTGATAAACTTGTTTCATTATTGAGCTTCCGTTTAACCCGAAGTTCTCATAAAGTAAATTCTTCTTGGAAAACTCAGTCAGCTCTTATGCTTCCAATGCTGCATTCACATGTGGATATTGTCAAATATTTTGAATTAGAGAAGTAACAGTTTTGCGATTTAGTTGAAAATTATGATATACAGAATGTGTAGAATAAATTTAGGTCAGGAGATAATTACCTGGGGCGCTCTTTGGTTTGGGGTCTTCTTATTGTGTGGGTTGTGTATTTGGCATGATGACGTGTAAGGAGGAAACACCACTTGCTGAGGGCAAACGGGTTGGCCTACTTGCCTGAGCATCTGCATGGTGCGGATTTGGGGAAAAACTAAAGGGATTCAAAAGTCAAAAGTCTCTTATCTTTTGTGGATTCTAGGGCAAGTTAATCAAGATTCCTAACTCTGATAACTTTATTTTTGAAACACTTGCAACTCTGTGTCTTTTAGAAGAGTTTGTGTATTAATCAGGAGGCTTTGTAAGATGTCACGAGGATGAAATATTTAGTAAACGTCACCTGATAACCTCGGAATTAGTGATACCATCTCAGCCATTGGCTTCAAATTAGATATGTTGGTGTTTTCTTTGAATTCATTTCATGTCAACAGATAATTCCTTTTGCAGATAACTTACTGAGTATTTACCATGTGCCAGAAATTCTGTGTTGCTTAACTCAAGAGACTCAGCCTCTGCCCTCAGTGAACCTGTGAGCCCTTAGGAAGATTAGACATCTACATGCCTAACATAAATTGCATAGGAAGGATACTGAATCCAGTTGGAAGGAATAGAGAAAAGAGCTTGAAGCAGGGAGCATTTGATCGGGATGGGATTTCATTAGATTGAGTTCACTGGACTTGATCCAATTATCAGAAGCAAAGGTGTGCTCTTTCTCAGACTACCTCAACTTGTGAGGTTTAGTGTAAGGCACCACGGGGATTCTAGAAAGGCAGGAAAACAGTCTCAGCAGCCAGCAGGCAGACTTCATGGACATTCAGACCCTAGCCCTGGTAACATGCGAGCCCCTCTGTCATCTCACGGGAGGTCAGTGTCTGCCCCTCCTCCACTGATCTGCACTGTGGCCACTCAGCTGTCCTCTGTCTCTGCCATGATGGGTGTGTGTAGGTCACTCCTAACGTTTTGAGACAGATTGTGTTATGATGCATTATTTCACTTCCAAGAAACACAGTCAGCAGCATCCTTTCTGATTCATCTGTGTAAGTTTCAACTTGTCAGCTTATCAGTGTGGTTGGGAGGGCTTCATGTTTCTGTCTGCCAGATTTTATATTTCTGGAATTTTGTGTATCTCGAGACTTTTGTCATGACCGACATAAGTGTATGTGTGTCCTCATTTTACTCCTCAGGAGAGGAAATCTCTTGTGGTTAATCTCCATTGAGCCACGAGCATGCGTGCACAGAGCTCAGGCCAGCCACCTCTGAGGCAGCTTGCCTGCTGTGCCAACCAATGGATACATGTTTTCAGCTTAGAGACTGGTCCAATCAGTCGTGACCGGGAAGCTGGGAGGACGTGACTTAGAGCAGTGCTTCTCAAACTGCAGCATCATGTGATTCCCCGGAGAGGGGGCTTGTGGAAGGGCACGGCCTCGATTCAGCAGGGCGGGGGAGTCGGCTGTTCTCTGTTTCCCGTGAGCATCCGGATGCTGCTGATGTTACTGATCCCCCAGTCACACTTTGGAAGGCAGGGATGGAGCACGGTGACTTCTGTGTGAATGTAATCCTAATCCCCCAGAAGGCACGCCCTGCGTGTGGTGAGCCTTTGGTTGTGAGACGGCATTTCTTGTGCAGGAATAATTGCAACTAAAAGAGTGAAGGAAGATGGAGCATCAGTGACCATTTATGTTCCTATCAGGCCAATTTTGAATATGGTTAAGGTCAGAATGAATAAGGCATCTTCCAACCAAAAATCTGTATTAAGATAATTCAAATGTAGTCTTTTAGTAGCAAAGTTGTTGGGGTTGGCTAGTAGTCTGTTATTTTAATCCAAAGCCAAAAAAAAAATGTTATTTTGATGTTTTCAGTGAGAGATAAGCAGTTGGGTATGAATTTAACTTGTTCATATTTGCTTGAGAGTTTGCTGCATAACTTTGACCACCTTGAGCCTGTGTTGTAGGTGAGGTTTGGTGATAGCATCTGCAGTAGGACTCAGCTGTGTATTATGAGCCAGGGTCCCTGGTTTGGATGCCCAGTGTCGGGTTCCCCATCATTCGAGTAACTTAGTAGAACCACACATTTCTAGTTGTCTTCATGAGAGATCTGTGCATGCGATAGTTCAGAGTTTAATCACAAAGTTCCTGGCACCTTGAAATGTCTGCGTTCGTAAAGCAAATCTCAGTTTAAAAGTATCTTTACATTCATTCTTCCATTCATTTCATACTTGTAATCTAAGTCTGATTGGAAACCGAAGAGATCTTTTTGAACATTTATTTAACAATGCTGGAGTCCGGTTATTTAGAATTATGAATAATGTCTAATAAAACATGGCTGAATTAATTATGCAGAGCCTTCTGACAACGGCAGATGTGTGTGGAAAAGCAAGGTCTGACTTCTTCCTCATTTCATTCATTACATTCAGGAGGAAGGCCCCATGGGATGTTTCATCTGTTCCTCATTGTTCAATGACATGGGGAATAATCATTTGTAATGTTTTACTGTCTGAATCTCACCCACATCATCTCACTCCTCTTACTTTAAAAATTACTTATTTTTGGCTCAGCGCCTGTGGCTCAATCGGCTAAGGCGCCAGCCACATACACCTAACGTGGCGGGTTCGAATCCCCAGCCCGGGCCCGCCAAACAACAATGATGGCTGCAACCAAAAAATGGCCGGGCGTTGTGGCAGGCGCCTGTAGTCCCAGCTACTTAGGAGGCTGAGGCAGGAGACTTGCTTGAGCCCAGGAGTTGGAGGTTGCTGTGAGCTGTGATGCCATGGCACTCTACCTAGGGGGATAGCTTGAGGCTCTGTCTCAAAAAAAAAAAAAAAAATTACTTATCTTAATGTTAACAATCACAAAGGCAAAAGGAGTTCTTGTAAATGACTGAAAAGTAACATCTTTTTAAAAAATTTAAACCACAAAGTTTTTCAATTTATATGAGTAAAATCTTGAAAATAATTTTCAAAGTTCTTATGTTGGCAAACATGTAGAATTCCAACATGCTGAATAGTTTAACCACATGACCATTCTGACTACCATGTCAAATGTCAAAGAAGGGACAGTTTAGTATAAAGAAATGTTTTGGCATGGTGCAAGTTTGCTGGCCTTGGAATAAGACAAACTGATGTTTGAATTCCTTCCTCGTGCTTACTTGCATGTTACCTTGGCCAAGTTATTTAATCTCGTTAGGTCTTACTTTCCTCGTCAGTAAACTCTCAATGTTCATGTGTACTTGGCAACATTATTTTGAGGATAAAAATAAACAACATGCTTTACCGCATTCAGTACAGACGTTACCATTTAACAGAATTTAGATAAATCAACAAACGAAGATTTTTTAAATCTTACGATAGCTGTTTTCATATAAAATTAAAAAGAAAAGTACTTTCATTATTTTGTATTTGTACAGAAAGAACATTATTCTTGGGGCAGCGCCTGTAGCTCAAAGAAGTAAGGCGCCGGCCCCATATGCCAGAGGTGGCAGGTTCAAACCCAGCCCCAGCCAAAAAAAACTGCAAAAAAAAAAAAAAAGAACATTATTCTTGACATGAGAGAAACTGGGGTGGGATGGAAATACTGTGGTTGCAACTGCCATTCACTCTATATAGTAGAACCTCTGATGTCCAAAAAGTGGTTATCCAAAAGGTTTAAGTGATGATATCATATACAGTTGACCAAAATAAATTGTAACTAATCTTTAATAGGTAGTCAGTAAGTTCACTTGTGCTGCAGTGACATAATATGCAGATAAAGAGAATGGTTACAAATACCATTCGTCACGAAGCATATTAGTAATTCATTTTAATCACAGGGGGCTGGGCAAGTCAGGTTGTCCCTATGTGTTTAGAGTGTTAGAACTTGAAATACTGTGTGAGAATGGGATATTCCAGTGTCATTCAAAATAAAGGCTGTCAGATAAAATATCTTCTACATCAAATGGAAGACTTAGACTATGCACATAGTGAAAATATGAAATCCCCTTTCTGATGGTTTTCTAGGTACAGGCCACAGGACCACCATATTGATATATTTCTAGTAATAGGATTCTTTGCATTATTTTTATAATTAATCTCCCTTAGATTGGTAACGATCCAAGGATCCCCGTTATTTTAAATGGTACTTCATAGAAAATACTGGTGTAGTAGTTTGTTTGCTAGTGGTTTGCATTTTATGAAGCATCTAGAGGGTTTTAATTTTATAAAGTGAAGCAAGTCATTGGTAAGAAGACAATGGACATGACTGAGAAACTGGTTCAAGGGAAGAGTGAGTTAAGGGGCAGCCTCAGTGCGTAGGTTTGGGTATCATGAGCCTTTAGGTTTTACGTACTGTGATCTAATCTGAGACATTTTCTTCAAGCTAATTAATTTCCAGACTGTCCCAATTGTTTAATTCTAGTATAGTCTACAAATAGCCAGATCATCCTTGCCAAAGTAATTCTTTCCTCCTTTAATAACAGAATATTTCTTGCTTCTTATAGTTTGGTCTTACAGAGGGGAAAATATTTTAAATTATAGCCTTTTGGCTATACTATCACCATTCTTATCCTTTTAGATATTTTCAGTCTATCCATTAGTACTCAATATTAATTTTCCTTACACAGATCCAGTGCCCCACTTGCCAATTCGTCTGGTGTTTTAAGTGCCACTCTCCTTGGCATGAAGGTGTTAACTGCAAGGAATACAAAAAAGGAGACAAATTGTTGCGTCACTGGGCCAGCGAGATCGAGCATGGGCAGAGGAATGCCCAGAAGTGTCCAAAGTGCAAGGTGAGGTAACCTTTAGGAGGAAAGGGAAAATTGTGAACATCTGGATATAACTGAATAATATTTACACTGTTGAAGTGAATTATGTTTATAACTATTTTAATGCAGGTAATGGAGAAAAAGTATTTGCTGTTCCATTTCAAGGGGAAATTATATTACATTAACTAAACTGAAAATTTTCTATATGAACAATGTATATTATTATTTGCATTACATTTCAGAATTGAAGGAGGTGACATTACCAATATTGATTTAAAACATTAAAGTCCTTATTTTTCCTCTTAAAAGTGAAGATGTATGTATGGGGACAAGCTAGTATGAAAATTATTTTCTAATTTCTGGCTTGCCACATGTACCCTAATCCCTCTGAATTCTGTGGGCTTCGTCTGAATCCTTGCCACCTTTTGCTTTTCCTTTTCCTTTTCTTGTTGGTTTGGGATCACATTAAATTAAACTGAGCATTTTGATTTTTGTAAGTCTGGTGAAGTAGAAGCTAATAGCTGAAGTCAGGACTTAGGGATTTTGTGAATGTCATTTTTCATCTATTCCCCTGATAGTCATGTAAATAAACAAGACTTAGCAAGCCTTTGAGCTGAGAGACCTGGAAGTTGAAAGTTACCCGTGCAAATAATCAGGAAAGAGTCTACTATCGAGAGGTCAGCCAGTAAATCCAGCCAGAATGCCCTGGATTTGCTGTTTACAGGACAGGGATCTGTCAAAGTCTGGCGGCTTTTTAAAGCTTACTTTAGAAAATTATATGTGTGTGTTTATGTAGATGTGTACTCTACCATATGTGGGGTTCACATTTTCCCAGCTTTACTTCTGGAAATCATGTCTAACTTAGGTCTAATGTTCTTTTAAAAACAATTCCTCACTTTCTTCCTGCAGATAAATGAAATTTGAATTGTCAGAAAATTTTAAAAATTGAATAATTGTGAATCCACTTCAAAGCAATAAAAGTATATTCTGAAGCCTACTGAGAAGCATCATAATAATGTGCAGATTCACTCTACCAAATTCACATATAGTAAGGAAAATGTATTATATGGAATAACATGTTGCATTCTTGAAATAGTTTAGATGACCTGGCTCTCTTTAAAGTGACGTCTAAAGATGTTTGGACTAAAGCTTTCTTTGTTTTCCCTGTAGAGGACAGATTCTTCCACAGTTACCCTTTTTGTTTCAGAGCTATTTCAGAACACTGCCTGGATTGCTCAGGACACTTTTATCTTTCATCACATTGAAGAACAATTAGAAAATGAAGCCTTTCCCCCTTTGTTTTGTCTTTCTGGTTTATTCAAAGCTACTACTCAGTTTCAAACCTAATAAAGGCCAGTAGGAATTTAAGAGTGCTATTAAATAACTGTACTTATCGCTTAGTTCATAAGTACCCTTTCTATCACTTTGGAAAACTGTAAAAACAATTACCAGTTGGCCCGATTCTAAGACTATACTCTGAATGAACAACCCTACAGCATTATACAGTGGGGAAATTCTGAATGAACTGATGTAATACATAAAAGCATACATTTATTACTATAATTTCTTAATCTAATATAAATGGACTCACATATAGAAAAAAAAAGCAGCCAACCATTAGGAACTTACTGAATGCACTAACTGCCCACAGTTCTAACAAATGCAGATAAACAGTTCAGAGAAAGCACACAGGCTTGGCTCCCCTTTGAAGTAACAGCTAAGAGGTCAGGGCTTTAAAAGGAATTACCTTTTAAATAGCTAAAATTTTGGAAAAGAGCCATGGAATCAGTTTACATGATTACGTTGTAGCAGAGAACCTACTTTCTGGTGGAATTTAAGTCCATAAAGTTTGTATCTGTTTAACTCATGTTTTATGACTTGTTTTGAGTACAAGTGGTTTCGTTTTCTTTTTTTTTTTTTTAGCATGACTTTAAAACTTAGCAATTTCTTAATTGTGACATTTTTCTTGCACCTTAAAATTATATTTTCCTGGCTGAGCACAGTCACTCACACCTAAAATTCCAGCACTCTAGAAGACCAAGGCAAGAAGATTTCTTGAGGTCAGAGTTCGAGACTAGCTTGAGCAAGAATGAGTCCCCATCTTTACTACAAATACCTCTGTGTTATAGATAATATATGAATGATTTTAATCTTGACTGTATCCTTTTTTCAGATTTTAAACCTTTGAAAGCATATTTCTTTGAAGGTAGAATCACTGGGTTAAAGGATATCGGTGTTTTTTAGTATTTGGTCCATACTGCCAATTCACTTTCTAAATGGATTGAAACAATTTATAATTCCACCAGAAAAATCTGAGAACTTGTTACAATATGAGCATTTCTTTAAAATATTCTGTTCTTATATCTTAACGTTTTGTTGTTTGATTATAAACTGAATATCATGTATTTTTGAGTTAATTTTCTGTTTATATCCTTTTCTCATTTGAGGGGGGTCAGGATGGTACATAATTTATTATCAAATTATATGAGCTGTTTATTTGAAAATATTAACTACTCTTTTGGCCTATTTTCTCTGTGTATTTTCCTTACCTTCTCTTTCTTTCTTTCTTTTTTTTTTTTTTACTTAATTGGTTTACATATATTTTTAAATTGTTTAAATCTAATTAGTAGAATTTTTTTACTTAATTAGTTTATATATATTTTTAAATTTTTTTTTACATTTTTTATTTGATGAAATACAGCATTCTCTCTCTTTTTGAACACGTACACATACACTCACACAAAAATCATACCCATACTCACATTTTTATACATCTACATATTTTATATGTTTCTCATAAATTTTGTTTCTAAGCTTAAAAAGTTGTTTGTTGTCCAGAAGTTTGGTAAAATCGTTTTCTTTCTTTCTTTTGATTACTTAATTTCTAAATATTTTAGCTCTTTAATCCTTCCATAATTTATTTTGGTGTTTATTATGCATTGGTATCTAAACTAATTTTTTCTAAATTGAAACCATCTAACTAAATTGTGTTTATTAAATAATTCTCCCCTTAGCAGATGATTTTTAATTTCTCTTTAAACATGTTAAATTATAATATGTAATAGTCTCTTTTCTGAGCTCTCTAATCTTACTATGAAGTTTTAAAGAAAATTCTGTACTTAATACTGATGAATTTTAAGTGATTATGTGTTCATAAAATTTGCCCATCTAAACAAGGTATGATAATATGTTGATTCATCATTTTAATTATCATTTCAGATAAAACAAATTTTTCTCTCATTTACTTATAAATGTTAACTTCTCCCTTATAATTTTTACCTTTTTATCAAATGGAAAGACCAATTTAATACATGTTACAATATTATAAAGTGGTTTGACTTGTGCTTAGAAATCAAAATTATTCTCTATAATTGAATTTTGGCAGTAACAGGGATGAATATTAAATTTTTTCCCCATGTATGATTAAGATATTTATTCATAGCCGGACATGGTGGCTCACTCCTGTAATCCTAGCACTCTGGGAGGCCAAGGCAAGTGGAAGCTTCAGCTCACAAGTTCGAGACCAGCCTGAGCAAAAAGCGAGAACCCCGTCTCTACTAAAAATACTAAAAATACAAAAACTGAGGCAAGAGGGTCACTTGAGCCCAAGAGTTGGAGGTTGCTTTGAGCTATCACGCCAAAAACTCTACCCAGGGTGATAGCTTGAGACTCTGTCTCAAAAAAGAAAAAAAAGATATGTATTCATAAGTGTGATTTTTTTTTATAATAAGATAAAAATACACAAACATTTCTGAAAGTTATTTATATAACATTTTTATGAAAATTTAACAGCACTAAATATGACAACTTATTATCCATTTTTATTTGAATCTCAATGAAGAGTTTTCATTGACTAGTTATGAAACATCCTTCTTCCTAACAATGAGTTGTCTACTTTATGTAAACTCTTCACCTTCAGAAAATATGTGAAAATGTTGAAATGTCTTTCTTGAACTTAATAATCATAAAACTATATCTAGTTTGTGACAAACTCAAGATTAAATTAAATTTAAAGTGGGTGGTTTGAAAATTTTTAGAGATATTAAAATATTAGTTAAATTTCAAGTAAAAACTCATTTGAGACAATGTCTTATAGTATAGGTTAGATACCAAATCTGAGTTAAGAAAAAGAATTACAAAGTCGAAGAAAATGAAAAGTGAGTTGCACAACTGAACTGACAAAGACAGGATTATATAGCATAAAACAAGTAAGCACAATTATAAGCAGTTCCACATATGCAGACACTATAAATTGTTTGTGAAATTATGCTGATCAGGAATCAAATGACACTTTTATTTGATTGTGGTAAAAAACATAACATTTACCATCCTTCCCATTTTTAAAGCAAATAGCGCTTTTTAAAAAATGTTTGCTTCCATTTAAAAGCTTAAAAACACTTAGAAGCTATTCTAAAGTACATATTTACTGTAGTTCTAACGAAATTGAAGGGAAGAAACATAATATTTCATCAATTCCTTTTGTCAGAAAGCAGCTACCACATACAATTTTATTGTTCAACATACTTTTTAAAAGAAATTTTTAAATATGATTTTAGTTTACTAAGTCATGTTTTATTGTTTAATATTATAATAAGCATCATTAATGGTAGAAAAAATTATGAAGCCTTTAAGAATATGTGTGAGAAAGGTTAATGCATCCATCTTCTGTTTCTTCAGTAAGTTCAATAAGTTCAGTATTAGCCAGTTCATATTACTTGTCTTTCTTTTTTTTTTTGAGACAGAGTCTCAAGCTGTCACCCAGGGTAGGGTGCTGTGCTGTCACAGCTCACAGCAACCTCCAACTCTTAGGCTCAAGAGTTGACTATTTTCTTGTTGCAGCTGTCATTGTTGTTTAGCAGGCTGGGGCTGGACTCGAACCCGCCAGCCTCAGTGGATGTGACTGGCACTGCAACCACTGTGCTACAGGCACCAAGTCTATTTACTTGTCTTTCTACTGGGCAGGTTTTGACTTTTCCCCCATCATGTTTTATCCTTGTAAAGTTATGAATTATTATTAACATTCCATTTTTTCCAAAGGCCAAATGTTAAACCACTCAGTATATATTTTCATATTTTTAACATATGTACTTTTTAAAAAGATAGATGGACAAAGCTTCAGACCTTCTTACCTGACAATTTGAGGCAAGTAGGTGTAAACCAACTGGGAAGTGAAAGTGAAGAAACATTCATTACATAAAGAAGGTACTATGTAAAGGAAGTATTTGAATACTATTTCAAAAGTATTTCTGAAGGAAATACTATAATATGTTAACTATTAAATGCAGATAAGTTGATGTGGCTGTTATATTATTATCCTTAATTTTTTATATGCTTGAAATATTTTATGATTAAAAATAAATAAAATCTAACAAGAGAACAAAGGGGCTATTCCATCACACCCGTCCAGAGCTGCTTAGCTTATAGAAAAACAGTTCTATTTGCCTAGACATACAACGTCTAGAGAATTCACTGTTAACATTATTTTTTTTTCCTTCCTTGGGTAAAGGTTAATTGTTGTTCAGAATACTAGGTTTACTAAAGGAAAGTTGG
Source organism: Galagoides demidoff (assembly GCA_963574575.1). Classification (NCBI taxonomy): domain Eukaryota; kingdom Metazoa; phylum Chordata; class Mammalia; order Primates; family Galagidae; genus Galagoides; species Galagoides demidoff. Next base: position 14,214 of record CAUYQV010192761.1, on the reverse strand, counting down.
GTTTATGTTGCTCCAAGTGGTTAGCTTTTTTAATTTGGAAGTTAAAGGGGAATTCCTCAGACATTCTTCCCCCAAATTACCTTTTTCCTTAAAGTCAGATAAAAGAAATAGTTACGTGAACATTATGTAACATGATGGAAATACAGTCACTGTTAGCCAACTAGATAGATGACTGCAGCTGACCACCTTGACTTTGCTCTGACATCAATAATCTCACCTCCCTTTTTAAGGTGTCTTATCACCCCACTTTGAGGGTGATAATTACCTAGGAAATTATTTATTTTCTTGGGTTAATATATAAGTAATGTGATTTATGAACTAATGGGCAGTTAAGTCATTTATTTTATTCCAGGGTCAACACATTCCTTATTTTTAGGTGACAGGACAATAACCTTTCTGTTTTGAAAAGAAATACCGAAACGTGAATAGGCATTGCTGAATTCTGATATGCTATCTTTTTGTTTGTTTGTTTGTTTGTTGGGTTTTTTTTTTTTTTTGAGACAGAGTCTCAAGCTGTCACCCTGACTAGAGTGCCATGGCATCATCATACTTCACAACAATCTCCAACTCTGGGGCTCAAGTGATCCTCTTGCCTCAGTGTTTGTACTTTAGTAGAGACAGGGCCTTGCTCTTGCTCAGGCTGGTCTCAAACTCGTGAGCTCAAGCAATCCACCCACCACAGCCTCCCCAAGTGCTAGGATTACAGGAGTAAGCTACCGTGCCCAGCTTCTGATATGCCATTTTTATAGAAAGTGCCTTCTGTGCTGTCTGCTTTTTGGTGGAATCAGCACGGTGATGGTAATAGCGATAAAACTGTCTAACATACACTGACATCTATAATTTATCAGTCTCCATTGTAGCTGTGATATATATATTGTCTCATCACATCTCAGGATAAGATTTCCAGTGTGCCATGCAGATTTAAATTTTTTTGGTAATACTTTGAAGATGTTATACAGTAATAATAATACAACATGCTTAGTAGTATGTTAGTTACATTTCTTGCCTCATTTAATTCTCAAAAGAAAGTTATGAGGAAGGTGCAGTTAACGATCATTTTTGGATATCGAACCAGTTTCAGAGAGTTTAATTATGGATGAATAATTTTAAAAAGCAGGCAGAAGAAAGTGAATTATGTTCATTCATAATTTATCGTAAATTTGAAATTAAAAGAATTTATTTGTCATGATACTTCCCGTTGGATAGTTTATTCTCTTAAATCCTATAGTAGAATGCTTTGGGCAAAGATGTATTGATTCAGAGAAAATGATTAATTTCCCCCTGTTCACATCAGATTAATACAAAGCCAGGTCTGTGGTCTCTTGTATCTGAGCTGTATCTTGTAGCTTGTGGTTGCTAGAAAAAGAACCTGGAATATTAATATTGGATTTTACAGATACCCTGCAATGCTTTAACACTTCATGTACCACTCTAAAAGCACCTTCAGAGACTGATGACCGCTTTCAAATAGTGGCCATTTAGGATAAAATAAAATTTCTTTTGGCCACTAATAAACCATTTTTAACCCTCCAAATTGCAGGAAATCACTAATTTTGGAGCAGTGGTTATCACTGCCACATTTTTTTTTCTTTTTTTGCGTGCCAAAGGCTAGACCTTAGCTGTGAGAAGAACCTGATTGTTTCATGACAAATACTTTCTAGGATATTAGCTAGTAACCGTATTGCATTCAATGCCCTAGTTTTATGAGAAATAATTTTAATCTGTGTTTACTATCCTGAGGTTAAATATATAATGTGACTACCTATAACATTTTATTTTAAAAATTAGTATATTCTTATGGTATAATGTATACAGAAACAGAAACAAGTAAAAATAGTATAATGACATAATATGTATTTTAATAGGTAAATACTCCGGTTCCTTGCCATTAAAAGAAATAACAAAGTGGGTAGATTTGTGCATGAATGTGGATTTAAGAAATCTTCAAGTGAGAATGTTATCAAGACCTCTCCCTCATAGTTGGCGTTTTAAAATAAGGACAGGCTGGGCATGATGGCTCACGTTTATATCCCCTAACACTGTGGGAGACCCAAACAGGAAAATAGCTTGAGGCCAGGAATTGAAGACCAGCCTGAGCAACCCAGCAAGACCTTATCTCTGCAGAAAAAAAATAGAAAAATCAGCCAGGCATGGTATGTACCTGTAGTCCCAGCTATTCAGAAGGCCGAGTTAGAAGATTTCCTTGAGTGCAGCGGTTTAAGGTTGCAGTGACCTGTGATGATGCCACTGTACTCTAGTCTGGGCAACAGAGCAAAACCTGTCAAAAAAATTATTTTTAATAAAATGAAGAGGCTCAGCACCTGTGGCTTAAGTGGCTAAGGCGCCAGCCACATACACCTAAGGTGATGGGTTTGGATCCATCCTGGGCCCGCCAAACAACAATGATGGCTGCAAACAAAAAAAAAAAAAAAAATAGCCAGGCGTTGTGGCGGGCGCCTGTGATCCCAGCTACTTGGGAGGCAGAGGCAGGAGACTCGCTTGAGCCCAGGAGTTAGAAGTTGCTGTGAGCTATAATGCCACAGCACTCTACCCAGGGGGACAGCTTGAGGCTCTGTCCCCAAAAAAATAAAAATAAAGACAAAGTAAGTATATATATATATATGTATGCATATATACGTGTATATGTACATGTGTATACTATATATATACATCTATATATGTGTAGATATAGTACTAGATAATTCAGTATACATTAAAACATGCAAACATGTTGGGCTTCTATATAAAATGAAATCAGGCACTAAACATAAGCAGTCGTTCCTCAATATTCATGATAGTCATATGACTAAAACTTATTTGAATGGTATAGTAAAACCATGAACACATTATTTTGTGTTTATATGTAAAATAGAGTTGTAATAAATTCTGAGTTCAGACACTTTTAGATGATTATGTGAATGTCTAATACATTTGAAAATTATATGGAAAGAGCCCAATTGTTTACCACATAGGCTATCCTAAGCCGTGTAGGAAATTCGTAAATGCTAACACCATCCACCTTTGTGACAACCAAACATCTACCAACAAAAAACACAAGAAAATTTCATACTTTCACAGGGGTAGGAGAGCCTCTTTGACAGTGTCTGGTTTAAGGGCTTCTAAGATGGATGAAGTCCAGTGAGCTATGTAGACGGGAAAATTTAAGTTAAAAGCTGCCCATTTTCTATGTGAATACTAATGGAACCAATTTTGCTAAAAGAGCTAACGCTTTCTTAGGCAATTCATTTGTTTTCATTTTCATGTCACTTCAAGTTTTAAGAGCTTTCCATGGCAAACTGCACTGAGAATTGAAAACGGCATGAATTTTGCCAGTGGCTTGGTCAGTAGGAAGGTAATAAAGGTTTGGAGAACTGTGAGAAAAGGTTGATATCCAAATGCCTACTCAGCCACTTTGCTCGACTCTAACAGACTTCTCCAATGCAATATATTCTCCTCTCCCCCAAATGGCTTTTCTCAAAGATAGAAAAACCTATCTCAGTAAATAGCACTTCCAATCTCTCAGCTACTCAGGTCAAGAACTTTGGGCCATTCCAGACTCCATTTCTTTCATACCCACATTTAGTCAATCATTAAGTTTTGCAGATTCTTCCATCAAAATATATTTAGAATCTGGGCAGCACACCAGCCCCATATACCGGAGGTGGTGGGTTCAAATCGAGCCCCAGCTAAAAACTGCTGTATATTTGGAATCTGACCACATCTCAACCCACTCCTCTTTCACTCATCTGGAGCAAGATATCCTCATCTTTCCCTCTCCAGGATCTTTGCAACAGCCTCCTGACTGGTTTCTCGCTCTCCACAATATTCTTAACTCAGCAGGCAGAATGGGGCTGTCATAAGACAGATGACATCACAGCTCTGTTCAAAACTCCTTGCGGTTTCCATCTCACACGGAGCAAAAGCTAGTCTCTGCGGTGACCATATGACTGTCACACTTTGGACGTTCCTCCTTCCTGTGCGTCCTCTTGCTTCATCTTCTGCTTCCTCCCCCCGCTACAGCCACATTCCACTCACACCCGCTGTACTTCAACAGTGTTGGGTACATTCCCTTCTCAGGTCTCCATACCTGCTCTTCCTTCTCTCTGGAATGTTCTTGTGACAGATACCTGCGTGGCCAGCTCTCTCACTTCTGACATGTCTTTGAGTAAAATTCAGCTTCTCAGTAAGGCTGTCCTCAGCTGCCTTACCGGCAGTTTCAAACCACCTTCCCCTACCTCAGTAGGCACTGCCTCCCTATGGCTTTGTTTTTTCTCCATAGTATTACATTACTTATCACTCCTTAAAACCGTAGATGTAAGAGACATATTTTACATCCATAAGAACAGAGATTGTTATGTATTTTTCCTCAGAGGTCCCTCTAGTATTGTTTAGAACTATTTCTGGGCATTGTTTAGCACTAAATAGATGATTGAATAAATGAATGCCATCTTGCATTCCTCCGTTTGTTGAGAATCTATTACATGCTTTGTAAGAGACTTGATCCTTTTTTCGCAGAACTCGCAGAAGGGGAGACATAGTTGTTAGAGTGGCAAGGAGAACCCTTTTGCCCTTCAGTAGGGCTCTGCAGAGAGTAGTACAAGAGTGTCCAGAGTGAGATGTTTCACTCATCTTGGATCATCTGAGAGAGCTAGATTGTTGAGCATTGTTGGTAGATTTTGGCATGATGAAAGGTGCCCAGGAGAGGGATTACAATTGCAAGTGCAAAGTCACAGAGCCAGGAAGTGTGTGGTTCTATAGAAGCCACAAGCACTTTGTGGTTCCCTTAGTGTAAGGTGCACAGAAGGAAGTGGTGAAAGGTGGGGCTGGGACTTAGCATGCAACATTTGGAAACTTGGGTTTTACCCACCAGATTGTGGAGGTCATTGAAAAGTTGTAAGCAGGAGCATGATGCTATCAGATTTATATTTTAGTTTGTTGTTGTTCATTTTGTGGAGGTAGTTACAGACATCCAGAAGGAAATAACAACAGTATAAGGCTTAGGTAAATATTATGGGGTTAAAGCTGTCTGACCATGATGATCAATTGAATGTGAGAAATAAGAGGATAAGGACCAGATATTTTGCTTTAGTGTCTAGATGGATGGCATCACCATAAACTGAGATAAAATAATTGAAGCAGACCTACATTTATTTTGTTATTGTGATAGAGGGCTGAGTTTTGTTGTGTTTATTTGACCTTCAAATGACTGAAAGTCATATAGTTGCTATGTGGGTCTGAAGCTTAGGAGCCACGTCCACCATGGAGATAAAGAAGTGAAATCCAGTGGAGGAAAGTTGAAACCCTTTGACATGAAACTCTTTGAAATTAAAACATGTTCATTGGACTTAGCAATGAGGAGATCATGGATAATCCTCATTTGGTTTTTTAACAAGCATTTATCAAGAACATGCTTTGTGAAAGTACATGTGCAAGGCCCTTTAATGAGATAATCAAAAAGAGGTAAATGATCTGGGCCCTTGTTGATTTTATAGATGGGGGCAATAGAGGGTTTGAGCAGAAGGATACAGATAAGTAAAGAGGTTTAAAATATCGGTGAGAAATGCAGCCACAGGGCTAGTACAGGGTGCTTCTCAGTTCACGGATACAGTGCCCTGACTCTGCTGTGCTTGAAATGCTCTCTCTACCTGTAAGTCCCCTTTACTGGTGAGCTGCTACTTGTCTGTCATTTCTCAGATCAAATGTCACCTCCTTTGGAAACCTCTTGTGACCCTTACATCTGATCAAGCCCCTCTATTGAATACTCCATACCTCCTTTACTTACAGCATTTGACATAGTGTATGTATAGCTTCTAAGTGTATAAATACATAGAAAATAGGTAGGTATTTATTTCTACAATTGATTAATGTCTGCCTCCATCTTAGACTCTAAGCTTCTTAAGGACTGGAGCCATGTCAATGACCAAGTAATTATTTGTTGAGTGAATGAATGAATGAATGGCAACTGGTTGTTGTAGTCACATGGGATTGCACTCAGCTGAGGAGGGACTACTCTATGATTAAGAACAGTGAGGGGATTCCTTTAAGTTTTATAAAAATGAAATTGTGAGTATAATTATTGGTTAGAGGGTCATGTGGAAATACAGGAAGAATTAATTCAATAGGGCTTATAGTCACAGTGGCAATAGGTAACAATGAAGGGGAAAACTGGCTTCTGAAGATTTCTGAGGACATGGAGACATGGAGTCCAGGGAAGTATGGTTAAGAAAAAGGAAGAAAACTAGGGATAGTTTGTAGTAGAGCTCCACCCTGGGAGATAAGAATTGGATAGGGCTCTACACTCCAGGGAGTTTCTGTCATGATAAATTAATAAGACAATTTGAATGCCTGTATGAAATTCCTTATAAGAAGGAAAACCAGTCCATTGATAATTAAAGTTGTCAGAGTGTTGGCTTTAAAAAGTTCACTACGTAGCAGGAGACACCAAATAATTTTGAAATCAGCATCTTATTTTTGCAACATTGCCTGCCCCAATAGATTATGAGACTATCAGAAAACTTTTAGTTCATTCAGGCTTTTGCTTCTGAGAAATACCTCAAATAGTAGGTTTATGTACACTGTCCTTGACATTGTCTGTGCGCCCCCAACACGGCAGTTGAGAATTCATTTCACTGATTTATCCCCTTCCTTTTTTCCTCTTTCAATATTTGGTAATTATTTTAGTTCTTGCTCTGAGTCTTATTTGTTATAGATGGAGAAAAGAATTCTCTGAGTAATAACAAATCAAGTGACCTTGTAGTTTATGAGTAGTGGGTTTAATCTCTTGGATTAGGAATAACCAGTCTGTTCTAGTCTGTTTTCATGTCTTAAGTAAAAGCAGAATTTTGGTGCTAAATTATAGTCACTTGAGCAATTAGTTTATCTGTCACAGAGCTAAACTGATGAATGTTTTCAAAGCTACAAAAAAATAAAACAACTTCATCGAGAAGGAAAAAGATGAACTTTATGTAAACAGGATTTAAACCTGTGTTTTGAAAATAAAAAAAGATGGTGTCGTCAAAGTGTGACCCTTTTAAAAGTTTAAAGTTACAAATTGCTTAGCAAATTGACAGGTAATGTCTCCTGGTGCAAATAATCTTGTACTTTGTTAGTTCATTTCTAAGCAAGCAATAAAATATTCATATATAATCTAGAGTAGTCAACAATAGTGTTTGAGGAAGCACTGTGTACTTGATGGTTGGTAAATTATGGAACCATTTTTCCCTGATTATGTGCATAAAACATTAATGTTAGTCTATAGAATCATATAATCCTGCAATATACAAGGTTACTATAGAGTGTTATCAGAGCTTATAATTTCATTACTTTTTGAGATCGCAGAAATATTATTTGACCAACATTTTGTTACCTGCTGTGTTCAGAATTTTATATTACTACTAATAAAAGACTGTTAAAAGAGAAAGAATAGAAATTGCAGTCTTCCTTATTTAAATGAAATAAATAACCCACATAAAGATTTTAGAGCCCAATGAAACATTATTAAAAGCAGATATAAAATGACAATGAAAATTATATGTGAAATTTTGAGGCAAATGAACTCAGTCACAAGTTTAACTTAGTAGAACAAGTTGCCTGTCAGAAAAAGTTTTGGTGCCATTTTGAATGTGATTTGGCCCAGAGAAATGCAAACACAAGCAACAGGGTTATATGGCTTGTGCAGAGACAGCAGACCTGACTGGAGATTGTGCTGTCACTTGGCAAAGAATATAATTGACCTTCTGGTTTTACCTTTACGGTCATAAGAGGCTGCTTAGCATAATAAGGAAAGAGACATAAATTCAGAATCCTTTCTGCATTCACTAGGGTTGTCACTCAGACAGATGTCTTTTCTGAGCTTGGTTATAAATAAGAACGCCAATCTCAAGGTGCAAGTATGAGGTGTAACAGTGCTAATCTGTGTACAATGCCTGGCACACCATGGGCTCTCAGTAGGTATCTACTTCTTCCCTGTGTAGGTTGTCCGGGCCACTGCTGTGCTGTCAGGAAATTTAAATTGTTACCTCCATTTTAAGACCAAATACAATACGTAGTCTAGAAGTTGATTGTACAGTATTCTGGTGCTCATCAGTTGTCTCCAAGCATGTTTCCTCCTAGTGCACAGGTGGTTGAAAGAAGGATCAGAAATGGTTCAAGGGTCCAGTGGGGCCTCTTTGGCCTGTGTCACCCCTAACACCATCGACTGTGCTAAACCAGTGTGGCCACAGTCGCCGTTGATAAACATGCAGAACTGAGAGGAGCTGATTTCCCAGAACGCTAACAAGCTTAAGCTTCAGAGACCCTCCCCTACACCAGCCCCTTCTTAGACCTTATATCTAATTTGTATCTGTAATTTACATTCTTCTCCTTAAGGAGCCTCCTCAAATTAGATAACCCACAGGCCCCACAACACCTGGATCCACTGCTACTGGACTTTTTTTAAAAAAGAAAAAAAAAAAAACATCATGCCTGAAAAAGGATAAGATGACTGATAGCAAGAAAAATGAATTTGGCTTTTATTGTCTAAATCATAATTTTTGGTAACCCTTGACCCCGGATGCTCATATTCCCTTGGCCACAAGCTGGCCCTCACCTCTCTAGGCCAGTCTTGCCTAATAATTATCCATAGGAATAAGTGAGAAAGGGGACTACCTGGCAGTCAGGGCTTTGCAGTTACATTACCCAAGCATTTGATTTCTTACATTTTAGTTGGGTAAAGGAGAAGGGGTAGATGAAAACGGAGTTTACATTGATCTGACTTGGTATGTGTTAAACAGTGGCTTAGGCACTGTACATATATTACTGCTTGGTAAGAAATATTACCTAATTTAAAACTTGAGGAAAGGCAAATTAACTTCTTTTTAAATATCTCTCTTAGCTAGAACTCAAACACAGGGGCTTTAAAGTTAAAGCCCAGGTTCTTCCAACCTCCCCTTAGGGCTGAGGCTGACCTGCCGAGTGTCACTCAGACTGGGAAGTAATGGACATTGAACTTACAGTTTAGCTACTGATTTTGAGTACCTAAAGTCCTGACAGCCACTTGGCAAGCTTTTCATTCCTGGTTCATCCTTTGACCTGTGTATAAAGTGCTTGCTGTCCTATGCTGTCTTCTCCTTAATTACTGCTTCTTGGAAATGGTCAGAATCACCTAGAAACTCTCCAGAGTGGTTGGTAGGTTGGTGGTTGGATGGATGGATGGATAGATGGATAATTAGATTCACACATATGCGTATTTTTTAACTGAAACTTACCGTTACTCTGATTAACATTTGTTGTTATTTTACAAGCGGCCTCACAAGTTCTTTTTAAATTCATAGTTCCCTTAAATTTCCTTTTAACATTTCGCTTATCACTAAAACTGAACTACTGTATGTGTTTGGCAGTTAGCAGCTTCAAGCGTGTTTTAATCTTAAACCCTATAATAGAAGGTTATATTATAAAGTGGATAAATTCTTTTCTCTCTAAAACTTTTAATTTCTCTTTTCACGAAGCTCTTCTCTTTCTCCTGGAGGATTTTATCTCATAATCATTTGCCAGTTTTTTAAAAATGCAGTTATAAAGACACTATTGCAAAAGTTTGGGGAAGTACACAGTATATTGGGGGAAGGAAAAACATAATTTCAAATGAAGCATATAAAGTGTGTACGGTGGTCTAGGTTTATCTGGCAAGAGTCCATCAGCCACAGGAGGGGGTGACTCATGTGTTAATCGCAACATTCTCAATTGCGTAAAAACATTCCCTGACATGCTAGTCCCAACACATGCTATAGACACACACTTGCAGTAGCTAAAATGTTATTTGGGACATTTTATTTAATACAATTTCTAAACAAATAGCTGATATATATTTATATGAGAATGAGTGCAGACATAACATGAATGTATCACAGTCAATGCCAACTCCCTTGTGAAAAGGAAGGATTCTTACGAGGTGATCTCATTTTAATCACAGGAGAGCTGGGCAGTATAACCAAATTATTTTCCTTTGGATGATATATATAAGTTATAAATTACATGGAGTTCTCTTTCATGATTATTCTTCTAACAAAGTGCGCACATATTTGAGTGAAAGATGGATCCAGTTTATTTACAGAATCTGTGAGGATTCTGAGTTGTGTCTGAGTCTATCTAAAAGAAGATCTTAATTACAACTTGGCCTCAGTGCTGGAGACGGTGACTACCTCATTGCTATGCAGTAGACTATCCAAGAATAAAATCCTTGTTACATTATGGCCGAAGCCATATTTGCACAGAACTTGACTACCAGAGCAGAGGAAGGTGTTTAGTTGTATAGATGGCATCATATAAACAGTTCTATAAACAATGTACTTACAAATAATATTAGAGTTGGAAACGAAAATGGTTTGCAAATACATTTATATCTGCTGTCATTTCCTTCATCAAAGAGAGATTTCTGCTTTTGGACTTTTAATTCACAAAAGATTACATATAATGCCTTCTTGTAAGGAATAATCTTCATCTCTTCTTCTTTCCCCAAGCCACTTCATTCTTGCTGATCATTAAACATAAATAAAATATACTTTCCCAGCATTGCCCCCAACCATTGGATTAGGAGTATATCTAGGAAGACAAATATGTCTTCTTTGGGCTGTGCTTATTTGTATGTTGGTCAAAATCAGCCAACAGCTTGAGTACCCGAAATGTTACCAAGTTGATAGCCTCAGGAATACTATGAGACTTCTGTTTTAGTGAAACTCATAAATGTTTCATAAAATTTGTGAGGTTTTACTTTTTAAAAACTTGAATCCCCTTTTTCCTCTTTCTCTCGCTCATTGTTACAGATCCACATCCAGAGAACTGAAGGGTGTGACCACATGACATGCTCCCAATGTAACACTAATTTTTGTTATCGATGTGGGGAGAGATACCGCCAGCTCCGTTTCTTTGGAGACCACACATCAAACCTCAGTATATTTGGATGCAAATATCGCTACCTCCCAGAGAGACCTCATTTGAGGAGATTGGTGCGAGGGTCGGTCTGTGGTGAGTATCCAACATACTTATAGGGCAGTGATTTTCACCCGGTGTGTTGTGGCACACTGGTGTGTCACGAGAGGATCTTAGGTGTACCACGGAAGTTTTTAAAGATCATTCATTAAATTATTTTTGAAAGAAGCTCAAAGCACAGTATGTATATTCTTTCTTTTTTTTTTTCCTTTTTTGTTTTGATTGACATAATTTAAGTGTGCCAGGGAAGTTTATAGGTTCAATTGTGCCGTGGATTACAAACAGCTTGAAAAACACTGTTACAGGAATTTCTCCTGGGAGTCCAGAAGTGAGAAAACTTAGAAATGTGACAGCCATCACAATTCTGAGCACCTACTGTGAGCCAGATATCCTAGTAGAGCTTTGCTACAGCAGCAGGAGGAGCATATTCTCTCACCCTTTGAAATCAAAATTAGATACTTAAGCTTTGTTAGCGGCACTCTACTTGTATGAACAAGCATATGTTGTTCAAAATGCAAATTACTAATTACACTGCATAAATCGGCAGTCATTAACCTTTTAAATTTCTGAACTGTATGGCAAGCCACTTGAGAGAAACTGTGTCAACGTTTATTTTTGTATGGACAATACCTGGTGGCGTGTCTTACACTTATCCCTCTGTTTATTCATGGAAAACATGTGGTACACAACAGCATGGAATGTGGTCTTTGAAGGCAAAGAAAATAGATCAGTCCACATATTTCAAGGCCTTATAATGGAGTTTCATCATTGTATCTTTGTAATCAATGTCAATATATATATTTTTCTATTGTATTAATAGGTAATAACTAATGATGAGGGAATCATTAATGGAATGAGTGTCAGATGTCCTCAAGGACCTACAACTCCAAGTTTGATTATCCATGTGTAAATGTTTTACCCCCTTCTTCCTCAGCAACACACCCCCCCAACACATAGTCACATGCAAATTCGCAGATAGAAACTCAGATATGTGCCTGTAACCAAATCACCCTAGCCTAATGCCACTGCCTTCGAGTGAAACAGGTTCTTCCAACCTAGCAGTTCTTCTTCCAGGAGTCTCCTCCCTACTCTTTTGCAGTGAGATATTTTCCCTCTCTTTTTCACCATTCAGAGCTCCATTATTTCTTTCCTATGTGTTTGCGTTACTTTTAAACATCTTCCACATGTCCCCTTTTCTACCTACTTCTGCCTACTTACTTTTTGAGAATCTCTTTGTCCCTCTTGAGTCATGTGATGGCTGGTCAGAACAGAGCTGGTGCTCATGGTAGATTTCTATTAGGTAAAAGATAGAACATATATTTTAAAATGCATTTCAACATAAGGAAACCACTGCCATCATTTTCTAAAATCGGAAAACAATTCCCTAAGGTTTAATTAAATGTAATTTTCCACAGCCAGTAACGTTCAATCGTCAAGATTGGTTTTGATTGTTTTCAATGTGTGCTGTTTCTTTATTGACTTATATAGGAGATATTACAATTATATTACCAATATTTACTTATTACTTAAGTAGATTTTGGAGGGATAGTTTTGAACGCTAACTTATTTATAAATCTGTATGGAGAGAGCAACTCAAAAACACAAAACCTTTATATTTTCTCATTGTCAATTATTTTCTTTTCTACTTTAGTGCCATCTTGGATTTGTGGTAAGATGTTTCCTTCCATTCTTTGTTTTGAATAATCTTTGCATTTTCTTTCTTTTTTTCTATTTGGTCATTCTTAAATAAGGAAAGTTATTTCCTTCTTTATCCAGTAATATTTTGGATATTGTTTTTTGTTTTCTGCTACTATAACAGTCTATACAAGCTACTATAAGAATATCACAAACTGGGATGATATAAAGAAAAGAGATTTGGCTCCCAGTCTTAGAGGCTGAGAAGTCCAAGATCAAGTGGCAGAGAAAACAGGGCGACTGAACCTACCCCTATTAGGAACCCATCCCCTTGATAAGGGACCCACTCCCTTGATCATGTTATTGATTCATTCATGAGGGCTCAGCCTTCATGACCTAATCACCTCTTAAAGGCCCTTCCTCCCAGTACTATTACATTGGCAATTGAGTTGCAACATTAGTTTTGGAGGTGCAATTCAAAGCATAGCAGATGAGTTATATTTGGGATCTCTCCATTTGGATACTACTAGAATCATCTTCTTTGGTCAAAAATAGAGTTGAGTTATTTTTCAGCCTATAAAATGGGCAGCAAGCTGAGACCCCACTCCGCCGTAGAGATTGTCAGCAGGAAAATATTCTCTGTTTTCTTCTTATTTAAAAACTGTGGCCTTTTTTCAAATACTTCTCTTTTTGGCTTATTTTCCACTCTGTGTGTATGTGTGTGTGTGTGTGAGTGTGTATGAGTACACACACACCCCTGTGTGCACATACAACCGCATCAGGATAAACTTGACAAAGTAGGGAGCAACTTTAAGATTAAATCTCCTACCTACCCATATTTTCCCACTTCAGTCTCAACTGACTAACTATAACTTCACATAATATAGTCCCCACTTCTCCCAATTCCACAAAATGTAAGAAAATCTAACTCACAAAATTACTTGCTCCCTGCCACGTAAGAGAGAAGATGCATTCATAGGAAAGCCCTTCTTCCCACAGTCCTTGTGTGATGTAACCCAGTTTGCTCCCTTAGGCTTGGATGGTAGCCTCCAGATGTCCTTGTCCTGAGGCAGAGAAAGGGCCTGTCTCAACAGCTGGAGGATGGGAAATGTCGTCTTCCTTCCTGGTGACATGTGCCTAGCTGGAGAGGAGAGGTGCTGGTCACAGAGAATAAGGAGGAACAGAGATTTGGGGATGATTAGCAGCCACAGATGTGGGGCGGTGGCATCTTCTCATTTGGGGGGGGGTGGGAAGTTTATTTAACAAATGATACTAGGAATAAAAGTGGCTGAGAAAAAGTTTTATTTATTTATTTATTTATTTATTATTGTTGGGGATTCATTGCAGGTACAAGAAACCAGGTTACACTGATTGTATTTGTCAGGTAAAGTCCCTCTTACAATTATGTCTTGACCACAAAAGGTGTGTCCCACATCGAGACCTCACCCCACTCCCTCCTTCCCTCTCTTTCTGCTCTCCCCTTCCCCCACCCCCACTGTGTACTAGGTCATTAATTGTCCTCATATCAAAATTGAGTACATGGGATTCATGCTTCTCCATTCTTGTGATGCTTTACTAAGAATAATGTGTTCCACTTCCATCCAGGTTAATACAAAG
>CAUYQV010192759.1:0-22995 GCA_963574575.1 Galagoides demidoff | reverse complement strand
GCCTCCGCCTCCCAAGTAGCTGGGACCACAGGCACCTGCCACAATGCCCGGCCATTTTTTGGTTGCAGCCATCATTGTTGTTTGGCGGGCCCGGGCTGGTGATTCGAACCCTCCACCTTAGGTGTACGTGGCTGGCGCCTTAGCCAATTGAGCCACAGGCGCCAAGCCCACCTATCTTCTTTCCTAAGCTAAGTTTCTATGGATCTCCATCTCTTGCAACCGAAAGAACTTAACACACATGAATTAAACACCTGAGTATGTGAGATTCTAGGCAGTTATAATGTGACAGGTAGTAAGAGGGGTCTATCCCCAGTACTAACTGCAGGGACCCCTTCAAACCCTAGCTGTTTTGTATGAGTTTTCACAACTTCAACCAAAATAAAATCATAAAGATCTTCACCCTTCAACTTCCTCCCAGGTTATAGGTCAGAGTTGTCTGGAGAGCTTGGACATGAACAATTCTAAGAGGGAAGGTACTGATTTGCATAATGGTTATAACCAGAGTTTCCATTTATTCTCTTTTTCCTAAAATGTATCATGCCCTTTTTAAAAAAAAATAATCAAGGGACAGGGCCTTTAATGATCTTTATTTCCTTCTCTTAGTTTAACGCAGGCAACAAGGGAGATGAGAATTCGTGGACTAAGCAATTTGCTGGAGTGGCTGTTAAAGTGATGTGTGGAAGGGACCAGCAGCAAAACCTGCTTAATGCTCAGAAACACCTGCTGGGAAACATTTTTTCTGCATGGGTTGGAAACAGCATTAAAACAATTTTCTCGCCTTTAACAAAAGGAGGGGTGGAAGGGGCAGCAATGTTTCTATGGGCTAATTTCATGGAAAAGAACTGGAGAGAATTAAGAGACAAACAAGACACTGGAAAAGGAGGCGGGGGTCTCTGGCTAGCTTGGGGCAGGGAGCTTTGCTGAGCCGACCCGTGTTCAACAACTCTGAAAGGAACTGCTGGCTCAGGCCGTGAATTCCCACTTGGCTGCCCTCATTTCGGAGTCTTAGGGGATTTCAGAGTGCCCTCTCAGCCTCAAATCCTCTCTTCAGCGCAGTGTGGCAAAGGCATTTTATTGAATACAAAGGGTGAGTGAGGAAAAGGCATATCCAGCTCCCCTGTCTCTGGAGAGGTCAAGAACTGACATTCCCCTTCTGTCCACTCCCTCTGCCCTACTTCAGGTTGTGAACACCTCTCAGCAGAATTATTGCGATGGCCACTTACTGGGTCTCTCCACCTCCAGTTTCTCCCTTCTCCCATCAGTCCTCTCCAGTGGTATCAACACCATCTAAAATGAATCTGATCCTATCTGGCCAAGATTCAAACATTCCTATGGCTTCCTTTTGATCACAGATTTAAGTCCTAAGCTCTCAACCCTGCATCCTAGGTTGTGCAGAATCTGACTCCAAGCCATGGATCCATCTTTAAATCACTCATTGAATTTACTCGACACGATTCCCTGAGCTCTCCTTGGGATTCCTTTCCTCTGTGACTTTATCCTTGCGATTGTTCCCCCAGGACTGCCTTTTCCCACCCAGAGGACTCTAAATTGGGGGCCCTAGGAGATAGAATAATGCCACCATGGATATAATGGGATGTTGCGAAAGGAAAGTTAACAAGTTCAGGTTCACATAACGTTGAGTTTGAGGTAGTACAGGGGCTTCCAAAAAACTTTCAGGGACTAGGAAGATATTTAACAGGTCCAAAAAGGAGAGTCAAAGCCAGTGGGACAGATTTAAGAGGCATTGTCTAGAAGATAATAAACAGCTAGACCATGAATTATTTTATGTTTGCTAAGGTAGCAGGGTGCTTTTGAGATGATTTATATCTTTCCCAACTCTGAGACTTCTTTTTTTTTTTTGGTAAGTAATATACTTATTTCATATTTTTTCTTCTCAAAATTTCATCAGGCTAATTTGGACCTCAGAAGAACCTGAATAATTAATCATGGATTGATGAAGAAAGAGTGACAGATGAGTGGCCACCACAATGAAACAGTTCAGGCATGATGCCAACCCTCACATTCCAAGATGAATTCCTCCTATGGGGGCATTTCTTAGTGTATTTCACACAGCCACCCTAGCTGTGAATTGCATTTTGCTTTGTAACTGTTCCCACCCAAAACAGAATTTTGAATCTCTTCTGCCTCAGGTGCCATCATCTTAGTAGAAATAAGTAAAAAGCTAAGTGGATTTCATGAACATATCCAAGGAAGAGTTCCTTAAGTTGTTCGTCTTTAAAACACATAGAGGGAATGTATCAGCCCTAATAGACAAGGTTATTGCTGAATTATAAGTGATCCCCTAAATCTCAGTGGATCTCAACAAACATTTATTTCTCATTTATGCTACATGTCTACCATTGGATGGTATCAGCTTTGTCCTAGGTCATTTTGTTTGGGGACCGAGGTTAGCCGAGTATCCTCTATCTGAGACACTGCTGGTCTCATAGCAGAGAAAGGCAGTATGAATCACACAAGGGCTCTTAAAAGCTTCTGTGCAGAAGTTAACACGTTATTTATGCTTGCAATTGACACATTTGACTTCTGCTAACATTTTTTTTGACCAAAAGTAAGTCACATTTCAATGTGATAGGGGTGTATAATCCTTCCACAAGAGGGGCAGCAAATATTGTAATCAGTAATACAGTCTCCTGGAAGTCCAAACAACTGGCAAATGCCAGTTTGCCCTCTTATATCTGCACAGTTTAAGTGTATCCACTTAAATTAGTAGCCACAGACTTTATATCTATAGGGATCGAACAGAACACATAAATATGTAAAAGGGGGAGCGATGAGGAGTACTGAGGCCTGAGACAAACAAGGAAGAGAATATCCTGACTAGAACATTACAACACAATTTTAAAAAATAATAATAATCCTAACAAACCATATTTGAGGATCAGTTTAGGACTACTGACTTAAATCTAGAATGAGTTTTCAGAAGAAAAAATATCTATAATTTGATGAAAAATAACTTATATATTACATGTCCATTATATTTTAGGCCCTGGGCTAACCAAATATTAACTTCATGTAATCCTGAGTTGTCCATCCTTTGATTTTTCTGTTGTTGTTTGGGATGGGGGGAGTCATGGGGTCTTTGTATTTTTTGAGAAATAATCTCACTCTGTTGCCCAGACTAGAGTGTCATGGCATCATTGCTCACAGCAATCTCAAACTCCTGGGCTCAA
The DNA here is from genome assembly GCA_963574575.1 of Galagoides demidoff. NCBI lineage: Eukaryota > Metazoa > Chordata > Mammalia > Primates > Galagidae > Galagoides > Galagoides demidoff. Next base: position 19,804 of record CAUYQV010192759.1, on the reverse strand, counting down.
GTGAGCCTCCTGCCTCAACCTTCTGAGTAGCTTGGACTACAGGCATCCACCACAATACCCAGCTAATTTTTCTACTTTTTTAGTAGAAACAGGGTCTTGCTCTTGCTCAGATTGGTCTCAAACTCCTGAGAGCAAGGATCCACCTGCCTGTGCCTCCCAGAGTGGTAAGGTTACACTGGTATGAGCCACAGTGTGCCCAGCTTATCTTTTGATATTTAAATAAAATTAACCTGAGACCTCTATCCCATATCTTATAGAAAAGCCGTGACTTCAAGATTTCTACAACTCCTTAGGGTCTAGTTCTCATTTTCACTTCTGCTTCTAAGTTACTTGCAATAGTCTCCATCTGATGAGCATCTGCCTTTCAGGGGTTCTTCTTTTTTCTCTGCTACAAGCTGTCACGGACAGGGAATTCAGCCTCCTTTCCTTGGCTTTCCCCACAACTGCTCATATAACATGTGGCTGAGGTTTGGATGCTATCATAGCAACACAAATAAAACATCAGGCTCTCAATCGGGCATGGTGACTCACACCTCTAATCCTACCATTCTGGGAGGCTCAGACAAGAGGATCTGTTGAGCTCAGGAGTTCAAGACCAGCCTGAACAAGAATGAAACCCCATCTCTACTAAAAATAGAAAAATTAGCCAGGCATTGCAGTGGGTACCTGTAGTCCCAGCTATTCTGGAGGCTGAAGCAAAAGGATCACTTGAACCCAAGGATTTGAGGTTGCTGTGAGCTAGGCTAACCCCGTGTCACTCTACCCTGGAGCAACAGAGTGAGTCCTTGTCTCAAAAAGAAAAACAATCAGACTCTGTCCTCCATAAATGCCATTTGCATCTGCCCACAAGGTCATTGTTCTACTTCCAGCTCCCAGCCATGTTGTCCAGTTCCATTCCTCCCATCTCCCATTCTTTTCACTTCTCTCCCTCACTCCCAAATCCATTCATTTCTTATATGGAATAGTTCATCCCTTGGTTTTCCTGGCTTGTTCCAAACTAGGTGAACAGGATCTATTTTCCATATTCCCAGAGTCACCTATTCTTTTTCTAAACAAGGTAAGTTCCTACCCTAACAGGAATCATGGGAAAAATTGTCACAACAAAAATCCTCACTGCATTATACTCACAATAACCTTTTAAGGTAGAGTTTATTGTTCTAATTTTACAAATGAGAACTTGGAATAAATACTAAAGAATAGAATTTTCTTTTCTTGATGTTAACCATCTACCCTGCTGCCATCCTGGTAAGTCATGAGCCTCTAAAGCATCTCACAGGAAGAGAGATTTGTTCTTTATCATGAGCAAAATAACACATGAGGTTATTTTGAGAGCCAATATGGTGGACACATCTGAATACTGGGGAGGCCTAGGAAAGCCTTTGCTTCTCTACAATTCTTAAGGAAGACTTTTTCCCTTTTTCTAAACTGTCTCTCTGAACCAATTTAAAGCAGACTTCCTAACCTGAGTAAAATGTACTGCTTTGGAGTCAGATTTAATCCCATGATGCCTCCTCAGAAAAGCCAACATTAACACAGAAGGGCACATGATACACAGCACCTTGGCCATGGTGGGTAGGATGATAACAGGCTGTGTGGAGACTCAGCACTTCTCAACTTAGAAAGCCACAAAAAGACATTCAGCTACAAAGCTAGGTCCCCAGTCTAGTACTCTGGGCAGAAACCCTGTCAGTATTCTAGCTCACTCACCATCACTTCGTCCCAGAATCCATGTTTACTGCCACCTTCCCCTATATCCAATGGTCCCCAAGTTGTCACTGTGATCTTAATCTTACATTCATTTTTTTATGAAACCAATATTTATTGTGCACTCACAATACTTAGACTCTATTCTAAGCCCTTGGAAGTTAACATTCTATTTAGTAGAGGCAGATAATAAAAATAAACATAATAAATAAATTATATAGACTAATAGAGAGTGGCGTATACTGTGGAAAATAAAAATAGGTCAGGGAAAGGCCACCTTTTTTCTTTCTTCTCTGCAGGAAAATACTGGAAGCACATGGGTTAGCCAAGAGTGTCTCAACCCTCAGCACTCTTGGCATTTGGGGTTGGATAATTCTTTGCTGTGGGAGGCTATCTATGCATTGTAGAAGATTTAGTAGCACCTCTGGACTCTACCCACTAGAGGCCTTTAATGTCCCCCTCACCCCAATTGTGACAATCAGAAATGCCCCCAGACCTTGCCAAATGTCCCCTGGAGGGCACTTTTACCTCCACTTGAGAACCACTGGGTTAGAGACACTGAGTGGGTCTGGTTGCTACACATGTACAAGGGTAGACCCTCATATCCAATCTCCTTTTACTGACTGAGGTTTGCATCTTAACTTTACCACTTACCAGCTGTGTAACTTTGGCCCAGTTTCTTAAGCTCTCTGAACATCTCTCCTTCCATTTCTGTAAAACAAAAATAGCAGCATTTGTCTGAGATACAGGTTGTAAGAATTAAACAACATGATGTAGGTCAATCACCTAGTATATATTACCAGTGGAGAACTAATAAGCCTTTCTACCTCAAAATTAACAGGGGCTCATTTTTTCCACTTCGCAATCTTCTGATGAAGATAAGGAGGTATTATTATTATGTTGTAAAAAGGTATAACCTAAATTTTAATATGGTAAACGATGTGTCCAAAGTCACGTGATTAGAAAGTGGCAGGGTTAAAACAAACCAACCAATCTTGAATCCTCTCAAATCCCAATTCTGTGCACCTCCCTAACTGCACCACCTCCCTAATTTTAACTTGCTTGTGGCCATTTAAGAACATGTCTGCTATGCAGAGCAAGGCGCACAGGTAAAGGAAAACATTTGGATCACAATTGTTTCTGAACTTGATCATATTCACATGTGACCATGATTGGTATACTTTGGTGTGTCTTCCTAAGAAACTCTGGAAGGAAAAGCCCGCATCCCTCAGGCCCCAGCCCACCACCTCCAGCTCTGCCACAACACATATGTCCAGATCAGAGGGCATCGTGTGTGTGTGTATGTGTGTGTGTGCGCGCACGCTTTTCTCTTCATACTGAAAGTCACCAAGGCAGACCTGGTGGCACCATGTATCCAGACTTCTCTTGCTGGACCCCAGCATCTTAGAAGCTCAGATGGGAACAAGATTCAAATAACCAAATAAATTGGGAGGGGGAGAAAGCCTGGATTGGACTACAGCCCATGGCTTTGGGCAAGCACATGCATCCTCCCATTGCCATTTTAACAAGACTGGAGTCCTCTCAGAACACTAATTCCTCCCTGGATCACTGCTTCCCAGAGCAATAACATAAATCCATCTAACATTTAAGCAAAAAGATATTGAGCCTGGCAGATCAGTAGTGTATGTTTGCCTCCTGGAGTGATAAGGTCAACCATTCAAGACTCACTAGGAAAGGTGGTTGGGAATGCTGAGAGCTACAGAGTGAGATGGGCAAGCCTAATACAGAGAACAGAGATAACTTTTGAAGAAACAAATAAGGATCACAGGGAATCAAGCCAGAGCCTTCTAGGAAGCATAAGCATAAGGTTCCCAGTCATCATTAAGAAATGCAAAAGGTTAAAAATAGGTCAAAATGCATCCTGGTATGACAGAGATAGAAAAGAAAGGGCATCCTTTTGTCTGGAACATCCAAAGAGCAGTTGACAACCAGCTGCTCTGGTGATTTTTGCATGTCAATTCAGAGCCCTCTTAAATCTAACCTGCACCCAACTTTTAAGACAAAAGACCATGTTTTTATCATTGCAGTGTGCCCTGGAAGCTGATCAAAACCACCCAAAAACTATATAAGAAAACAGACATTTCCCCCATGTTGTTGATAGGAATATAAACTGGTTCCACATTTTTGGAGGACAACTGGGTAATGGCTACCAAAATTTAAAATGAACATATGATTTCCACTTTTAGGAAATTATCTGAATGATACATATGCACATCAGTAAACTTATGTGTGCAAGTATATTCATTGAAGTATTTTTCATAAAAGCCAGAAACCAAGAATCAAAATCTGCATTGAAAGAAATCTGGTTAAAATGTGTCAATAGAATAGGAAACAGCCATTGAAAAGGATGAGGCAGGTCTGTGGGTATTATGGCAAGATAGATAATCTGGCATAAGGCAGTGTGACAACATACTACCATTTATGTAAGAAACAACCAAAATGGAACATATACATGCATGCATATACTGATACACACTCCGCCATACATACACAAGCACACACAGATAATCCACGTATATGCAGGCAATACCTCTGGAAGGATACAGAAAGGTATATAAGGATACACAGGGTAACAACAGCTTTCAACTCCAAGAGTGAAAGAAAAATTTTCTTTTAGGTTATTTGAATATTTTACTCTTTGCTGATATTATGATAGATGAGAGAAAGAGAGAGAATATTCTCAGGAAGGCTATGTTGCAGCCTTCATAAGCATGGTAGCCTGCAGAGACCCATCAAACCTATAAAACCAACCCAGCTGGAAGGTAAAACAGGGATCAAGGAAGAGCCCTTAAAATAAATACCCTTGGCCCAGCCTGGTGGCTCATGCCTGTAATCCTAGCACTCTAGAAGGCTGAGGCAGGTGGATTCCTTGAGCTCAGGAGTTGGATTGCTTGCTCTCAGCCTGAGCAAGAGCAAGCCTCCATCTCTAAAGCTAGCTGGATGTTGTAGCCAGACATTGTGGCAGGTGCCTATTGTCCCAACTACTGGGAAAACTGAGGCAAGAGGATTGCCTAAGCCCAAGAGTTTGAGGTTGCTGTGAGCTGTGATGCCATAAAGAAGACTAAGTGAGACTCTGTTTCAAAAATAAATAAATAAATAGATAATATCTTTAACAAGCAATCAGCTATGTACACAGGCTAAAATGTTGCATGCTAACCAGTGTGTTTTTACTTTGCTGTTCTAAGGCATATTAACCTTGACACCTCAACACCCCTTTGAACTACTTTGACACACCATTGGTTTGCAATGAAAAATAATTTTCAGATTAACGTAAGAAATCAAACATTTTCAGGTCAAATATAAATGATTTATGGGTGTTTATTGGTGGGCCTTGGAAACCAGAAGGGCAAACCATAAGAATACACTTTCTAGTTGGCAGGTAATCGAAATGTATAGGTTGAGGTACACCTTTACCTAAACTTTCCCTGGTCCCCAGCCCACCTGATTCAGGATCCACTTCCAACATGACTTCTAGCACACCACCTCCCATGCTATATCATAATTGCCCATTTACACATCTGTCCATCGCACTCGACTGTGAGCTGCTCAAGTTCAGGGGCTGTGTCATCATTGTTTCCTGAACCATTCACACAGTATGCAACCAACAGAAGCTGCTCCATCAATATTTACTAAATGCACTGCAGGGTTTTGTTCCCCATGACCCCTGTGTTGCTTGTCAAGCTCATTCTGGGCACTTGTAACCTTTGTACTATACTGAATGTCATATACATTTGTGTCTATTACAGGGGGCTAGAAATGATTTTAAAAACATAGGAAAATGGTTAAATCATTACTACTGTCTGACCTAAGTTACTTCATATCCTAGAACTATTTTGTTATTCATGAAACAAAGATATCACCCGCCTCACCAGATTGAGGTGGGAAGTAGATGAGTGCACGGATTCAACCAGAACCAGTGTCGATCATAAACCCCAAAAGACAAAATCTCTAATGTATGAAACCCCAAATGTTGGAATCATGAAAGCTGACTTCTAGAGAATGATTTGATGTATTTTTACTTACAGGTAGGAGAATTGCGACTTGTCAGAACTGTTACCTTGTCATTGTCTTTATGAGTAGATTGGCCACACTGTCCCACAAAGATGAAAACTTCACTTTAAAAATGCATCACTTGTCTGTATCAACATTCCTTCCAGCAGGGGAAATTCCTGGTGCTGTTAATGAATGAAAGCCACATTTGCCCGAAGAAGCCAGAGAAGTTACTGACCTGTTCAAAAAGAATGATGTGTGAGGTAGGTATAAAAGACTTATTTGAGAACTTCATCTTGAAGTATAGGAAGCACTGAACGGCACTGGAAATTCTGACCGCTCCTGTGAAGGGTCCCACTGCTGCTGCTGACTCACCCAAAGCTGCAGAGAAGGTATCTCTTAGCAAGGAAAGAATGGTATATCTCTAGGAAGAAGGATGCAAGAGCCATGCTTTGAAGAGTTCTGACTCATATCTCCTCCCGAGAAGGGAGCCTCTTGCTAGCTATAAAGAAGAGAATGGGACCCCCATTAGTCACTGAGAAATAGTGAACCTGGCAGGGAAGAAGCCAATGACATATTTTATTCAATTAAAGCTGTTCTCTGTTTACACAAGCCTTTACGAGCTCTTGCTAATGTCACACAGGCCGGAATACATGGCGCTGCTGATGCTCAGGAGTTAACCTTCCTGCAGTCAGCTGCCACTGAGCCCAGACTTGTTCTCTGCCATTTCCCAGAATTCACATCATGTAGCTCTGTGCACACCTCATGGCCAGAGGCCTCTAACTGTGCCTCATCCACCTGAGTATCCCAGTGTCCCCCCGTAGTGCTCAGAGCACAGAAGGGACTCCATAAGTGCTCGTCCTTTCTCGGTATGTGCCCTTTGTGCCCAAATGTGGACTCCTCTGACCTGGAAGTTCCCATTATAGCAGCTGGGCAGAAAGGAGGTGCATGTTATGCCTCTCAGCTTAAAGAAGAGCTTTGGTTACTTCACCCTGACAGAAAGTCAATGGAAAGCTATGTGATTTGTGGAACCTGGCTTTATCCAGCAGAGATGGATGGTCAAGGACAGGCTGGCCTTTGGGATAAGGTGGCACTGGGCCAGCCTGCTTTCCTGGGGGGGTGCAGTGGATGAAGCAGGGAAATTTCTAAAGCAGTTTTGAATCCTTTTTGAAGGGAATTTACTCTCCAAACTTTGATCGTGGGTCTTTTCATTGCTGAGGTCTGCATCTTTTCATAGTGGGAACTCCAAGTTGGCTTCTACAAGGAGCTGGGATAGTATTTTGCATCTCTCTATTTTTTTTTTCTTTTTTAATTTTTCAAGTTTTAAGCTAGATACTTCTAATTCTTAAGGTAAGCTCCCACAAAACTGATTAAACTATTAAAAGTCTGCAGAAATCTGCCCACTGGTTTTTGCTATTTTCAAATCAAACTGGGGTTTTCAAAATGGTTTATCTATTCACTGTGTGTGTACAGTGGAAGAAAAGGCTTTGTATTTGCAGGTTCCAGGATTTCATGCAAATTAAGCACCACAACACGATCTAGTCCAGAAGCTTGCAAACTATACCTATTTTTATAATAACATTTTATTGGATGACAACCATGTTGGTACACATATGTGTTGTCTCTGGCTGTTTTTGCATGGCAGAGCTGATGAGTGTGACAAGAACAGTATGACCCATACAGCCTGAAATATTCACTGTCTGGGCCTTTATAGAGCAACATTGCTGACCCCAGATCTAGGCTTTCACTGCATTTTGCATTCTTTCCAGGTGAGCTGTAGACAAAGTGTCCTTGGCACACTACTGTAGAAATGGGAACAAATTCCTCCACATATGATAAAGAATGAAGCATCAGAAATGTAATTTTATAGCTATTTCACCAATACATTTTTATTTTCCTCTCACTCATGCTCTATCGCAGGCTCTGAGCTTTTTATTCCACCACAGGAGAAATATTTGTCTGTCTTCAGTAAGACAACAGGCTTAAAAACCAGACTGTGTAAAGCGATTGGATTTTCAAAATTCTTTACCTCCCATTTAACATATGCCAGAATCAGGCCTACACCCGCCACAAAGTGAAAGAGATCCCTCCCCTCATGCTGTGGTCAAAAAATAAAGAAACTGTATTTTTTTGGACATGGGAGGGACTTTATGACCCTAGCTAAAACGAAACTATACTGAAGGTACTTGGTCAGTTACTTTTTGGACCTTAGCACTGGGTCCCTATGCTGTCACTACGTTAGTTTCCATAATCCCCGGCTAAAAGTTGATCTTCTGGCCTTTGCTCAATTATTTTCCATGACCAGAAGTCACATGTGGATGTAATACACAAAGGGTAATGAGGGAAATGGTGTTAAAAATCATCAAAGCGTATCAATACCAGGAAATCAAACAGCCTACTCATTATCTGCTAAACTTGTGGTTAGTTTGTTTGTTCTTTTTTTGATTTATTTGTTCACGAACTCATGTAATAGATATTCATAAGTGCCTAAAAGCATTGACCTAAATTCTGGGGACACAGAAGGTAACAGAACAGACAAAGTCTCCGAGGGTTTATGTTGCAATGTGAGGACAGATAATAAGTAAACGAATAAAAATTGCAAATCATAATCATTGCTAAGAAGGATATTTATAAAGTATAACAGGAGCCTACTTAAAATTCTTATTGCCTAGCACAGAACCTGGTACATAGAATGTGTACCTCTTCTAAATGATGATTGAATGTAAAAGCAAATATTAAAGATGCTATATTGGTTGTCATTTCTATGTGACCAGCTCAAGGAAACTTTGATTTGTAGAATAAGACTAAAAGGAAGAGAGGAAGGGCCTAGGAGGCACTCTTTGCCTCCAAGGAGATTATGATGGACAAATCAACAAATTCTCCTTCAAGTGCATTTACAATGACAAGGCATGGACTTCACTGGTATCTGTTTTGGCAAGCTAATTTGTAAATCAGAACTCAGTGGCTAAAATAACAGGATCTCAATGGAGATGATTTGGGTCCATGACCAGATTCTGACACTCACTCATTATGTAACTTTGAGCAAGTTACCAGCTTGTGCAAATCTCAATGCCTCATTGTGAAGCCAAGTGCAAAAATAGTACCTGTTTCTTCATATGAGGACAAGTATTCAGAATTAACATAATGCAAACCACTTAGCATTGAATGTTGTGCACATTCAGTAAATGACAGGGTCACTTAGACTCACTGTGCCTGCCTGTTTTCTTATCTGTGTGATGAAGATAACAATACCTACCTCCCAGGGTTAGTGAGAGGATTAAGTGAATTAATCCACATAAATCACCTACAACATTACCTGGCTTACAGCAAGGCTCAATGAGTGTTAGCCAACATTATTGCTAATCTGATTCACTTGCTGATGACAGTGGCAATGAAGCCATCCCATTTTAAAAGCAGAAATAGTGCATTTGAGTCCGGGATATCTGAGCAATTTCTGAAATAGAATCAAATTAGCTGAGACAGACTCACCTAGACCTTTGATTCCTCTGTTGTGATTAAGTCATCACTTGTGATAGAATCGCAGGGTGGGATGGAGAGTGATGCACCGGAATGTGGTACCGTGTTAAGCATCTCAAAGGTTTCTATGAACTTCATGCACTAATTGCTTCCCCCAAGTTTACTTTTTCAAGTTACTTCTATTTTCCAGATCATATTCTTTACATTGCCATACTGTTTCTTCAGTTCCTATTATTGGAGAAGGGCCAAGATTATACATTGTCTTTCATCCTGAAAATTTATTTCTACACTAGACCATAACTTCCATGCAGGCAGAGACCATGTCTGTTTAGGTCTGGTGTTCCCAGTGTCTATGAGGTTCCTTTGGAATTTAGACTATGTATATATTATAGGTGCAGAGCTGTAGGAATGCAAAGGAGAAATGGGTATTGGGTAAGGGTCTTTTTCTGTCCAGCATGAGTTCCTCCATCTTCTGATCAAGGGTATTCACATGACCCAGATTAACTAACTATAGTAGAGTATCCAGGAATTTATACAGGGATGGGCATGTGATTTTAGCTCAGCCAGTCAGAGTCCTTTCTCCATTTTTTTCTGCGTAGAGCTGTAAGGAGAGGTTCTTTTTGTCTCTGGTCACAAACCTATAAGAACAAAAGCCTGGGGCAATTTGAGGGCACATTTTCTCCTTTGAGGGAAAATCTTTATTTGTAACAGAAGCAAGATAATAACACTCAGATAATGCTAAGACAAGAGGAGAAGGGACTTACGACAACACTCAAGTCCCCATACTTAGTCACCAAGGCCACCCGTACATCTGCCATATCTATAATTTGTTTATTTAAACCAATACATTCCCCTATTGCTTAAGCTAGTTCAAGTTCCCTTTCCTTCCTCGTCTCAGAAAGTCAAAAAAGGTTTTAAGAAAGGATCATCAAGGTCATTATCAATAATAAAAATGACAGCATAACTTTTCTTCTTAAGGGTTGACTCTGTGTCATACCACTGTATCAAGCATTTTTTTTTTTGTATCTTTTCATTAGATACAACTCCATGAGGTAAAAATTTAGGCTATAATCCCAAAAAACACAATTCTGAAAGACCATAATCCCAAATGTTGAAATCTAGAAAGGTCAAAATCTCTAAAGTGCCCCCAAATCACACTCTCCAAAGACCAAAATCCCATGACTATAACTTTGGAAAAAATAAATCTTTTAAACTATATTTATTTATATGTTTTAAAAGGAACTTATTTGAAAGCCATAACGATATGAATAAATACTTCATAGACCATTTTACACAATAAAATGAGCAATAATAACATAATTTTGTGAACATAAACACTCGAGTATACTAACGACAGGCATAGAGTTAGGACCAGAAAAACCATAATCATAAAGAAATAGATCAAAAGTGAAATATACAAATGCATATCACCAGGTTCAGTAATTGTGTGCACTAGCTTTATGACTTTGATCATCTGAAATACCATTAGGAACAACACAAAACTTTTGATGAGATGGATCAAAATCTGTAATGAGTCACCACTGAATATGTGGTCACCCAAAGAGCCAAGATCAAGAAATTCTCTTTCACAAGTACAGATACATAAAAAGGATATCTCTTCATTTGTTGAAAAAGTTTCAGTGCTCCTTACATACAGACAAAATGTTTACATACAGTCGACATTGTGACAATGCACTTTCATGATGTCAAATTTGTAAAAACAATACATTAAAAATTGGAACTTTCTAGAAGTCTTTACACAAGTTATCCCTCTAATATTGGAAATGATGTAAAGGTAAAATACATGACATAGTGAAATGTAAAAAATAATGCTGACCTTAGTGTGGGAGAGAAAAGAACTAAAATAAAGAAAAAAAGAAAATTCAATATAGGAAAAACTGTATCAGAGAGATAGATTATAGGCAATTGCCCTGAGGTAGTCCATTAAGAGCTGGCCAACTTTTACAAACATTAACTACATTTTGAAGTCTTGCACTACAATGAATAGCTGAGGGTTTTGTTTTGTTTTCTTTTCTTTTAGGATATAACTCTCCTTGGAGAATAATTTCACACACATTTTCTATGTGGCAATGTTCTTTTCAAAATTCTTCTGTGATTTTATATACACCAACATGAGCATTCCCTAAAACATTTTCCCATTTTATGTCCCATGCTTCTGTGTTGTTTTGGCTATGTGGAAATCTATCTACCTGTACAGACCACAAATTTGGTGGAAACAATACCCATGATGGAACAGCAACGCCATTGCATAGCAGCTTTTTAACCTACCAGGCACGTAATTATTTTCAAACCAGTCAGTAACTTCACTGGCTTCTTCAGGCAAGTGTGGCTTTAATTCATTAAAAGCTCCAGGAATTTCACCTGCTGGAAGGAATGCCAATACAGACAAATGATGCATTTTTGAACTGAACTTTTCATAATTGCCATATCACATGGCCAATTCACTCATCTAAATTTTCCACCAAATGCAAAGAAAGACAATAGCAAGGAACTAGTTCCCCCTACCATGATCCAACCATGCAGTGTACAACTGAAAACAACACTAACTCCGTCTCTAGAATTCAGCCTTCATGATTTTAACATCTGGAATTTTAATCTCTCTGTATTTTAGAAGTTCCGGATTATATTCAGCACTAATGACATGCTCCCCTTTTTACATAGATATCAAGTAACTTACCCAAGGTCACACAGCTAAAAGGTAGCTGAGCCAAGATTCGAATCACATCTATCTGACATCAAGGCCTACCACATACACATCCCAATGACAGTCTGCCCCAAACTATGATTCCTGGACTAGCTGCCTTAGGATAACTTAGGCCACTTTTTAAAAATGCAGATTACAAAAAAATGCAGATCACAAGACTCCATCTTCATTTACAGAATCCGAAACTTTATGTGGAGATTAAACCGTCATTTAATAAATTGGTGGGTGTATCTTTAGATTCCCTAAAGACCAGAACGAGAATATGCCTTGGGAATATATCCCCATCATTATGTTCTCTATTCCCCAAACTAGGTCCATCAAATCAAGGGCAATATTATTTCAGTCCTTCACAATGAAATGAAGAAGAATAAAGGAACGAAGGGAGGACAGAGGAGAAATAAGAAATCATGTCTCTGGTGTTATTTCTCCCTTCCACATCCAATTGGAGCCTCTAACTTTACAAAAGCACATCAAAGGTAAACCAGTTTAACAACTTGGCTTATAGATTATCACAAATATTCTCTCTTTGTCTACCTTCGTAGTGTGGCTTAACTCCAAAAAAAAAAGAGCTGTCTTCACATACGTTCTTTATTTCAATAAACAATTTAAGGCAGATCTTCTGAGAGCCCTTTGAATTCCATGAAGCATCAAGTTCAATAATAACCGGGAGTTATTAAGTGTAGGTGCAATTCCATCTTTTCCACTTTTTTTCCAAATGGCTCTCCTTTTCTCTCATTCTGAAAAGATATTTTCATTTTATTCTCACATTTGAGTTTGTCTGGGCTTTTCTCCCCAGAAGTAACATTTTCCTACTGCTATGCTGACTTGTGTTTTATTTATTATACTTCACCCCCCATTAAGTTTCTCCCTGGAAAGGTTTTATCAGTGTGTTGCAGCCTCACTTCTCTCCTGACCCACTGCTAGGAGATGAGGGGCAGGGGTCCTCATTTTGCGGTCACTCTCCACTCCAATAACTGCATCCCCACAGAAAGAGGGGGAATCAGAACTATGAGTGAAGTTTAGTATCTGGCTAATATAAGCAACACCAGCAAGATATCACGTCTGGATTTACAATTTTACCCTAAATCTGTTCTTTTTGTTGCTGTTGTTGTTAAGAGGTCCAGAATCACTTTCTACAATAGCTGTGGCCTCTAAAGCTTACATGGGCAGCAGAAACTCTTTGAATTTAAAAAATTCTAGAAATCTTAACAGGGCAAATGAAGTCCAAGCCTACTAGAAGAACAATGCATAAATTCTTCTAAGTCCCAATATTGTCATCTTTCTCCATTTCCTCCGAATCTCATTGCTACCACTACCACCCATCACCATGGCAACATACCCAAGGAAGGACACAAAGTTCTCTTGTGTATCAAGTTGGAGGTCTTCTTCTTCATTTGTTATTTCCTGATTCATGTCATCATCAGGTAGGCCTCAGCCAGACCCCTTGATTTATATCCCTACCTAACAGTTGCCTAAAACACAAATATTTTAAACCCAAATTTATCATACCTTATAAGTTATGCCACTCCCCACCCAACCCCCCAGACTGTAACAGAGACATCTTACATTAGTTGGCAACAATAGGGAAGTCCTTTGGCAAATCTATGGCCTTCAAGGCTATTCTTCCTTGAGGAAGTAGTTGTCAGATACAAAGCAGAGAATGGTGAGGCAGAAAAACTGGAGATTTTCTTCCTTTCTGTTTTACTCCAATTCTGTCTGAGTATTATTAAATCTCTGAAATTTTTATCTCTTTAATACTGCTCAACTTGTCTCTCTCATTTGGGCAACAGCTGGAACAATCAATGTTATGCGGTTATTGTTTTAATTAAGAATAATGACAAATGAATAATCACCTGCCCTCAACCAACTCCATGGGGCCGTTCTGCTGAATGGCAAAATTACAATGAAACTAATAAGTGAGGGGGGTTTCATGGTGATGTTATGTGAAAGAAGTCTATGCAATCCAGAGTCTACTAACCCATTCTGGACCTGACTGAGGACTGTGTCCACAGTGTCAATAACACAAACCTGAGTAACATCCTATCCCAAGAGACTTTCCAGTTTACTTCTGATCCAGAGAGACTGACAGATTTTTGCCTTAAACAAAATGACTTCCTCAGACTAGATGTAATTCTTGTTTTCTATATGAAGAAACTAGAGTATCTTTTCTATAGAATGTAGATATCCCTTACCTAACCATCCTGAGCTTGGTTTGGGCTCTTTAAGATATCATTGACTCTGTCCTGTGATAAGCCCACCTATTTCTTTATTCTATTATAATGTTTAATAGATAATCATAATTTCTCATGAGTTGAGATATCCAACTACTCAAACTATCTATATAGATGTTCTTTTATCCACCCAACAAATACTTGCAATGTTTTCCAACCTTTTCAACATCACAGCACACGTAAGACAATTTAATTCCTACTGGAGTAAACAGATGAAGCTGCTAGAGGTAGGAACAGATGGCCTGGGGAACCTGGTAATCTCTACCCAACCTGGACGCTCCAAGAATAGAGTGATCAGCATCTCAGCACACCTATAACCCATTCAGGATGCACATTTGCACCAAGGGTTTCTGGTTGGGGTTAGCTCTGGGCTATTGTACTTACACCAAGAACTGGGCTAAACCATGAAGACATAGAATTAGCAGGCATGTTCCTAGTCTTCAAGGAAGTGAGGACAAGCTGAACCAATTAGTTTTGGTGCAATGCATACTATAAAAGGGGAAGTAAGACGGTGGTATAAACCCATAATAGAAGACCTGCCTCATCTGGGAAGCCTATCAGAGTTTAGTGAACTTTGGAAGTCATCCAGGAGAACTAGGTCAGAATTCAGCACTGTGAGGGTGGGGAGACGTATGTTTAGAGAGCTAACACAACAACAGGGATTAGATGTGCTAATCTGTGCTCCCACTTTTTGAGAAATACCATCAGAATAACTCCTTCCTCTGAGATCACTGACCTTCGCGCCATTGCTGCATGTACGTGTATAATGTGCTTCCCAGATATAACTTTCCAAATATTTAATTTTGCTTCACATTTACATACCATTCACACATTATCTATCATAAGAAAACATCATCGCCCTCATTTAAAAGCTGCAGGATACTAAGAAGTAGACTAATGATGCTTAACATTCATTGAATGCTGAACGCACACAAACCACTGTGCTAGGTTTGTTTACAATAATTGTGGTTCTCAACCTTCCTATTGCCGCAACCCTTTAATACAGTCCAAAGGGGTCGCGACCCACAGGTTGAGAACCACTGGTACATGAACTGTGTATTTGGAATCCTCACAATGATGACGAAGCAGGTGCTGTGTGTTCCTCTGCTTCCAGGTGGGCAACTGAGATTCTGATTCTAATCTGCCCAAGGCCAGAAGTGGTGGGACTCAAGTGGAAAGCAGGCAGTATGAAGCTGGAGCTCCTGCTCTCATCCTTAGGCAACACAGCCTCCACTCAGGTGAAACCAGAAAAATCCTGCAAGACTGCAAGCAGGACTCTGCCGCCAAAATGAACATTTCTTTTTCAGCAGTGATACTCACAGAATGCTTATGCCTACCAATATTTGCTTTTATGGATCTAAAACTAGAGTTCCCAGTTGGTACTGCTGCTGAAGTCCTTTGTACATAGGGCTCTCTTGTGTTCTGAATGTGATTTGATTTGCCCCGGCACGAAGTTGATACAGAAAAAAAGGAGCAAGGTACAAAATCAGGGGGAATCTTGGGATCACAGACTTACCATCTAAAAGGGACTTTGAGCCCAGGAAGATCCCACCGTCTTGGTTCTTCCACAGCATTAGCTCAGGCATCGGGATTCCAGCTTTCATAAGGGGATTATTCAGGGTGGTTCTCAGACTTGAGCAGGTATGACAGTCACCCGGAGTTACAAGATGGATTTCTGAGCCCCACCCCAAAGCTGCTGACGTGAGCGTCTGGGTGGGGTCTGAAAGTGTGCATTTCTGATGAGTTTCCTGGTGATGAAAACCAGGCTGGTTCGAGACTAGCCTGAAGATCTCTTAGACCAAGCTTTTGTTGTTAAGAGAAACTGAGGCACAGACAAAGCTCCTTCTGTTTTTTTTCCCAAGCATAGGTTCAGAAAAACCAAGCCCCTTTTTAAAGTTAGAGACACTGAGGCATAACCAGATGAACTAACTTGCCCATGATCGCCCTAAAAATATTTGACACAACCCCAAGTCTCCTTTCTATAAGCATGAAATGGTTCTCTTCCCTTTCCCTAAAGTTTTCATATTTTTAGGGTTCTTTTAAATAACAACAGAAAGCTTGTCTGTCACTAAAATAAATGGGTTGAGTTAGAAAGTGATTATGTTGAAAAATAGAGTCTGACCATCCTTAATCTACAATAAACTAAAAGTTATTCTTAAGTCCTTTTTGGTTTTTCACTCTTATATTTAACAATCGTGCTCACGAATTCTATTTTGCTCAAGGTCAACACCAAGGAAGTAAGTGAAAATCCTCCAGTTGGGAGCCAGTCATCCTAGTGCTACTTACGAACCTTAACGCTAACATTATTTCTCTGTCTGATTCTCATAATTCATATATCAGAGAAAAAAACAAAAGAGCTTGCGTCCAGTTCTAGTTTTGCCTGGGGCTGCCAGGCCCTCTTCAGGCTTCGGGTTTTTGCACTTGTAAAATGAGGAGAGTAACCTCTAAGGTCTTTCCTTCTGCTCCTACTTTGGCAGAGCTGAGTAAAAGTGGAAGGAAGGAAGCAACATGTCTGAATCTGAAGAAGCCTGAATGACAATGAATTCTGCTTAAATAGCACTCCCATTACAAATAACCACTGAGAAAGAAACGCGCAGTCCCAGGAGAACAGTGTCGTGGGGATGGTGGTGAACAGAAGGCAGGAAGCGAGGTAGAGAGCCATGTGAGGCTGGGTCTGAAAAGATGGGAACAAATGAATCAGCACATTCCCAGAGACTCCCTCTCTTTACCCTATTTCCCCTTCCCTGCAATGAATAAATAGATCATGACATGTGAAAATTTTTTAAGATTATTTTCATTTATTATGATTTTTCCTTTATGCCTAGCACAAAGACTAGACAGTTGAGTATTTTTACAAGAAAAGATGCTACCAAGGGCCACTGTATTGCTCATTAAAGGAAAATCCACTCCCTGCATAGCAACAAAGCATATGCCAAGCAGAAATATGGAGTCCAATTCACCCCCATTTAGGTAAAAGGATGAAACTGTCAAAAGACTACAGTGCTATCATTTCAGGATTAACACCTGTCAAGGAGAAAAGGAAACTAGCGTGGGTACATAATCTGTCTAAGTCAAGGTCAGAACAAGCAGGTCCTTATTTTATTCATTTTTCTACAGGTACAAAAAGATTACATCTAGCAGATGGAGGCTTTTAGCATAAAATAAGCTCCTGTGGCTGCATTTACTTGCAACAACAAGAGATATATGGCTACAGATGGCCATCTGTTTCTTAATTTTCAGGTAGAGGGCAAAGAAAGCATCTCAACTTTAATTTTTAGATATTACTGAATAGTCATTATTATTTTTAAGCACAGACATCATTAACAACTCCCATATTGTATTGTTTGCGTCTAAGGTCTATGCATATTGCATGAGAGTTTTTGCTAAAGTGATAATGTCACGTGTCAACACGCACATCTCAATAGAGCCCTTTAAAAAAAAAAAAGTGGCTGTTTGCAAATTAGCACCTGAGCACCCATTCCTGTTAAGAGCTTAATTTGCGTTCTCACGGTCCTCTTTGCTGGGAACGATATATTCACACAGAAATGGAGCTGTTTCTGGAATTATGGAAGACAAAAAGCTGATGGATTTACTGTCTTTATCCTGAGGCTTCCAAACCAGACCAACCTGCTTAAAAATAGAAAGTTAGGCCCTGACATCAAAAAGAGATGTGCATGTTGTGATGAATTGGGAACGTTTATGTTGAGTGTTACACCGCAAAACATCTTTCCCGACCCTTATGGAAATTAAGACACCTGGATCTTCCTCCAGGGCTCCTGAGAAAGAGGCCACGCTGTGGTGATGATGGCTGGAACCCATTTGGAGGGGAGGAACAGCACAGGGAAATACTCAGAGCTTGAGGCAAGGGTGAAAACGCTCAAGTGCCGACCAAAGAGCATCATGAGAGAGGCCACTTGAGCATGGAGAGCTGGCCTGACGCCAGGAGTGAAGGAAGCCTCATTCTGTACATCCTTCCCCTGATTTCTTCTGCAAACTCATCCAGCTGTAACGAGAAGCTCCAGATTTTTTCAGCCAGTCCTATCTTTTGCTTTTTCAGGAGTGGAAAACCTGGCACAGGAAAACAGAGCAAAAATGCTATGAAAATATCCATGCCACAAACTTCAGAGGACATTAGTCAAACTGAAAACGATACTATTTAGTATTGTTTTGTACTATTTATAACAAATGGTTATAGGCCACTGGGAGTTTTTCAAGTGCCAGTTTTAGAAATCAGGCTACAAAGTTGTCTTAGAAAATTCCTCCGAAGGCTGGGAGCAGGGGCTCTGATAGTTTGAATATTCATCCCATCCAAATCTCATGCAGAAATTTGATACCTGGTGTTGGAGGTGAGGCCTGGTGGGAGGTGTTTGGGTCATAAAGGTGTGTCCCTCAAGCATGGCTTGGTGCCCTCCCTGCAGTAATAAGTGAGTTGTTTAAAAGAGCCTGGCACCTCTCCCCCCACACACACTTCTCTTGCCATGTGACAACCTGTCCCTCCTTTGCCCTCTGCCTGATGGCAAGCTCCCTGAAGCCCTCACCAGAAGCAGGCACTGGGGTCATGCTTCTCGTGGAGCCTTCAGAACCATGAGGCAAATAAACCTCTCTATAAATTAATCACCCAGCGCAGGTACGAACTAAAATAAAATCTTACGTCCCCCAGATGACCAAATGGACCCCCTCTGAGTCAAGGGGACCCAGCAATATCCTAAAGGTGAGTTGCTGTCCTGAGAAAGAAGGTCAGACAAACTCCCATCAAGCCCCCTTCTTTTCTTGGAGCCATCCTTCATAACTCATTAACAGGCCTAAGGCCATGCAGGACCAAGCTTAAACCGCACCTGCAGGTCTCCTGAGTCTGAGTCTATATCGGTGACTTGTCTCTGATTAACAAACTTCCTTACCTGTTTTTTAAATTTCAGACTACTACAGAGGTACACTTTTGGCTACATATTTTGATTTGTACATTTTAAACCAAAGGTGTAAGTAGGCCCTTCACCTAGAACAGTGGTTCTCAACCTTCATAATGCCACAGCTCTTTAATACAGTTCCTGTGGGTGGCGATCCACAGGTTGAGAACCGCTGACTTAGAAAAATGGTCACTAGTTCCAGCCAGGTTGTTACAAAATATTCTAGATCACCACATTTTTCTTTAAATGGCTGAGCAGTCTTAACTTGAAACATTCCAAGTCTTTAGACAAAACTTTATTTCTTTAACCAATTGCAAATCAAAAAATCTTTATTTTTTTCTTTTTTTTATTAAATTGTAACTTTGTATATTGATGCATTTATGGGGTTCAGGGTACTACTTCTACATACAATGTGAAATGCTTACATTGAAGTAAGTAACACATCCCTCACAATTATACTCATTTCTTAATAGTTTTGAAATGTACCATTGCATCATGCACATTAGATGAGGTCTCCCCAAATACCTCCCTCCTTCCACATCTTACCTCCCTTCCCTTCTACTTTCTGGACTATAGTTATGTTTTGCCATTCATATGAGTGCAGAGATGATTATATATTGATTTCATAGCAGTATTGAGTACATTGGATACCTTTTTCCCATTCTTTACTAATAAGAATATGTTCCAGCTCCATCCAGGTAAACATAAAAGATGTGAAGTCTCCATCTTTTTTATGGCTGCATAGTATTCCA
>CAUYQV010192756.1:0-18340 GCA_963574575.1 Galagoides demidoff | reverse complement strand
ATAAATAAATAAATAAATAAATAAAACTGTGTTCCAATGTAAGGAGAGAATATGTGGCTTTTACTTCCATTAAAAAGTAAAAGAAATGAAAAAATAGCACCTTATTTTTCTTTTTAGTTCTCAAATTATGCTCACATGCATGTAATCAGCTCAGAGATAGAGTAGGTATCAATCCATTTAATAGATAAAAAGGCCAGGGCTCTGAAGAGTAAGGGATTTGCTGGCAGTTGTGCAACTGTTTAGTGAGCCCTGGAACTCAGAGTGGTTGGGTCCCCGCCATTGTCCATTTTTAATTTATTTATTTTTATTTATTTTTTTGAGACAGAGTCTCAAGCTATTACCCTGGGTGCAGTGCTGTGGTGTCGCAGCTCACAGCAACCTCAACCCTTGGGCTTAAGCAATTCTCTTGCCTCAGCCTCCCAAGCAGCTGGGACTACAGGTGCCCACTACAACGCCCAGCTATTTTTTTGTTGCAGATATCATTGTTGTTTAGCAGGCCTGGGACGGTTCTGAACCCGCCAGACTCGGTATATGTGGCTAGCACCCTGCCCACTGAGCTTCAGGCACCACCCCATTGTCCTTTTTTAAAAATTAAGTTTATATGAAGAAACTTTCAAATTTTGCTTTTCTATTAGAACCTCATTATTTATAGGACGTATTGCTTCCAAAATCTATTATTCTAGTCCACATGTGGATCAGTTTCAGATTTGGGAAAACAGTCAGATCTATTTGCCCTCAAACCACTGTATTTCCCACAACTTTATAAATAGGCTATAAAACAAAAGGATATTTTTTGTCTATTTCTAAGTCTGAGCAGTTAGCACTGGATACAGAGATTATAGGTGAAATTAAATTGAACTTACTAGTTTCTAGAAATTTTTAAACATACAAAAAATTCATTTATATCCAGAAAAATCTCATATGTCAGGGAAACTTTTACACTGAATGAGTTTGTTAAAAACAACATTTTGTAGTGAGGGACAAAAGGCCTCTTCATGTATATAATAAAGAATGGAGCTGCCACATACTTAATATTTTCCTATTCATCGTGTTCCTAAGTAATATGAATTTTGAGTCCACGGTCTGCCTGGAAACTCTTCAGTGAATCCTGAAATATAAAATGTTGGCCATATTAAATGCAGTTAGTATAATTCTTGGGCAGCTGAACATTTAAGTTGGCGTGTATGATTAAAAAGGAGTTAGTTGTCCCTCCATTTGAAATTTCCTCAATCCCCTTACTGCCTACAAATGCTGGTTCCACAGGAAATTAAGGTTCTGAGGGATGCTGGAGTAAGCCATTTCTTATGAACATTTTCAGTATTCTACTCATAGATGAGTGGAAAAAACCCTCGAGGACAAGAACTTCTCTTTTGCTTGTTGCTTTTGATGTACCTACTTCTTTTAAAAAAAAACAACTGGCATCCCAATAGCACAATGGAATTCTCCATTTGATGGGACCCATCCAGGAACATAGAAATGTCTTGCATGAGCTGAAGAATTGATCTACTTACTCTCTGCATTTGGCAACACAGGGGGAAATGCCAACACTTTAGCAGACCTAAAATTTCCATTTGGGTTATAGCCCAGTTCTTCCTTCCTGTTCAATAATTGTAATGAAGCTCAGAAGTATAATTTGAAATAAGCCATGAAGAAACTTCCATATTTTTCTCTCTGTGTGCATGTGACAAAGAAAAAAGGGGGACTACAGTTAATCCTTGAATATTATGGGGGTTAGGGCCACTGACCCCTCAAAAATTGAGTATAACTTTTAACTCTCCCAAACTTATTAATAGCCTACTGTTGACCAGAAGCCTACTGATTACAGAAACAGTTGATTAACTCATATGTTACATACATATTATATACTGTATCCTTACACAAGTAAACTAGTGAAATAAAAATGTTATTAAGAAAGTTGTAAGGAAGAGAAAATACATTTATAGTAATGTACTGTATATTTCAAAATCTTAAGTTTTATATTATCTGTCTATAAGATGAATCATCTGTTCAAAATAGTGGGTGACCATGCTGCAGCCCTCAATCTCTGGCACATATCAAGCAATGCAACTTTTTGATGTGATGTTGTAACTTTTTCTTGCTTCTTGGGAGCACTTCCAACATTACTAGTGGCACTTAATATGGGTCTCATGGTGTTATTCATTGTTTATAGTATTGCACTAAACTCAGTAAAGAATACTGTAGAACCATGAGAGATCACTTTTTATTGTGATAATAAAATATACTGGAGAGGTGAACTGCTTACACTGAAGTAATTAGCATCGCCTGGTATTTTAAGCAGATACAATACTTGAGTTCAATGTAACAGGAGGTGTACATGTAATTATTATAGTCATACAATATGTACTATAGTTAATTTTATACAGTTAGGATTTAACGCTGAATGTTTTCATTTGTTTACATTTTTTTCAACTGCAAATGGTACCAGGTACGGTCTGCAAGTGTTTGCATGCATTAGTTTTTTTGTTTTGTTTTTTGAGACAGAGTCTCACTTGGTCACACTGGTAGAGTGCAGTGGCATCCTTGCTCACAGCAAACTCAAACTCTTGGGCTCAAATGATTCTTTTGCCTCAGCCTCCCAAGGAGCTGGGACTACAGGCGCCCGCCACAATGCCCAGCTATTTTTAGAGTTGAGGTCTCTGGCTCAGGCTGGTCTTGAAACAGTGAGCTCAGGCCATCCACCCACCTCAGCCTCCAAAGTGCTGGGATTACAGGCATAAGCCACCGTGCTTGGCCTAGCATGCATTAGTTTTAAATAATTTTAACTTTTTACCATATATTGGGGTCTATTTTATGGTAGTAAATGATAAAACAGATTAGCCTTTACAGATATTTTATGTTTTCATGACGTATATTTTTTCTATTTTTTTTTTTTTTTTTAAATTTCTAGGCTACCTTGAGGGAGGACATTCCCTGCAGTCAAGGGCAAGTACTGCTGAAAGACACTTAGTGGCAGCAGCTGGGGACAGGTGTATCAGCCCTGAGGAGAGAACATGGGTGGGATTCCATGGCATTAACTACAAGGCCCATGACCCCTGTTATCTCTGACCTCATCTCCTCTCTAGCTCCACTGGCCTCCTTACCAGTTCCTGAAATCGCAAGGCATGCTCCTGTCTTGCAGCCTTTGTTCTTCTTTTATTCTCTGTCTGGAACATTCAGGTGACCAGTTGTCCTCATTTTCCTGGGCTGGGACTGCCCTGATTTTAGTACTGAAAGTCTGAAACTCTGGGAAACTCCTTAGCTCCAGGCAAGCCCGGATGGTCAATCACCTAACTGTCCTCCAGACATCCAGTTTTTCACTCCCTTATTTCCTTCCCATCTTTGCAGAGATGTTATCTTCCCTGACCATTCTTTTTTAAATTGCACCTCTTTACCCTCAAACAGCATACTCCCAACTTCCTTTCCCTGCTTTTGTTTTTCTCTGTAGCACTTAATGCCTTTCAGTATAGTAAATCACCTGTTTATTTCATTTACTTTAGAAATAGGAACTCCATGATTTCAGTTCCTGGCACATAGTAAACACTTGATAAATATGAGTTGAATGGGTGAAATAAATAAGTATATCTAACATATTTTATAGAAAATATATATTTGCTAGTCATAAGAAATACAATGTTGTCCTTTGGTGATTAGTTAAAAATGTTTCAGAGCCTTAATCCTTGTTAATTATTTTGCAATTATGGGAAAAGGTCAAATTGATCACAGAACCATTTCTGTGGTAAGCGAATAGAGAAAGGATTTAAAATTAAATAATTCTACTTGGTGGCCAATGGTAATGACATGCTCTATTTAAATTATGTGAGATAATTTAACACATTGCTTACTTAGAATTCACAACTTGAAAAGATAGACCAGAAAAAAAAAATGGGACTATCTAATTGAGTGACAGGATTGCCCACTGTGAAACTGACACACGATAGCAGCCATCCCTAAACACATCTTTATAAGCAAATGTTTAAACAGGAACACAAGACAGCTATGAGATGGAAATTCCAACAGCTGTAGAGTTAAAGCGTTAGATTTTGCTTTATCTTCAGTGATCCATATTTTCTTCAATAAGAAGTACAGAGGAAGAGAAAGAGGTAGCATTTTGGAGAGATAAATACTTATTTACACTCGAAAGAAAAGTTTGTGGAAAGTATAATAGACACTCAAGCACACATTTTCATTTCATAAAATGTAATAGATGCTTGACTCCAATTCCTAAGAACTTAACCCAAACTACAGTTCCCACTGCTCCACACAGAGTGAACTCTGATGAGAAACATGGAGTGGTCTCTCAGTATCTTACATGAATTTTTTTGCTTTGAGTTTTAGCAGAGAATTAATATCCCTCTATACCTCCTTATTGGCCAGCCAACCTTTAATATGGACAACTAATTACTCTCAAGCTGGAGAATTTTTAAAACCCCCAAAATGTAGATAACTTCTCTTTAATTTTATTTCTGAAATATTTTACCCTAAGAAATTATAACAAATTAAATCAACTGAACATACTGCATGGTGATAGAAATTATGCATTAGTTTCACACACAGTCAGCTGAGTTAAAATAGATCCTGTATCTTTTGTTCTATTTACAGAACTTTAGAGAAAGCTAATTAATCTAAGTACTTTACCTGAAAATCCTACCATTGTAATCTAGGGCCTGAAGGCTCACTTTGCCCATCAAACTTTAGTTTCCTAATATCTAAAAGGCAGTGGTTCAAATGGTTTGAGAGGTTTTTTTTTTAAAAAAAAATATTTATTTATTTATTTATTTGAGACCTCACTCTGTCATTCAGGCTGGAGTGATCATAGCTCACTTCAACCTCAGACTCCTGGGCTCAAGCAGTCTTTCTGCCTCAGCCTCCTAGGTAGCTGGGTCTATAGGCACACGTCCAACTAATTTTTGTACTTTTTGTGGAGATGGGGGTCTCACTAAGTTGCTCAGTCTAGTTTCAACTTCCTGGCCTCAAGCAATCATCCTGCTTCTGCCTCCCAAAGTGGCATGAACCACTGGGCCAGTTCAAATGTTTATGACATCTTTGTTGGAATTCTACTAAAGGCCAAAGTATTGTACTTTATGCTCCATTAGTTTTCATTCTTGTTAAAGTTATAAATTAAACTCCTACATGGAGTCAAGGAATATCTGAAAAAAAATTTCCTTCATATTAATTTGAATAAAGTTTAAAAAAAATTTAAAAATAATTAAAAAATAATTAAATGAAGTTGGATAAGACCATTGTTGGGAGCTGAACTGTCTCCTTCCTGCCCCTTCCCCTAAATATTTTGAAGTCCTAAACTCCAGTACCTCAGAATGGGACTGTATTTGGGAATGGTTAAGGAAGTGGTTAAGTTAAAATGAGATCATTTGGGAGGTCTGTAATTTAATCCGACTGGTGTACTTAGAAGAACAGGAAGTGCGGACCCACAGAGAGACACCAGGGATTTGTGAGTACACAGGAAGGAGGCAGGAGAAGGCAGCCATCTACAAGCTAAGGACAGAAGCCTCAGGAGCCTCCACAACTGTGAGAAAGCACAATTTTGTTGTTGAAGTCACTGGTCTGTGTCACGTGTCCCTTCATGATGGGAATATGTTCTGAGAAACATGGAACTGGGAGATTTTGTTGTGCTCTCTGTGCTGTCTGCCAAACCTGGAAGGTAGAGTCCACCACACACCTGGGCTATGAGGGATAGCCTAGTGCTCTCAGGCTTCAAACTCGAACTACATGTACTCTACTGAATCCTGTGGCTTGTATACTATAATATTAAGTATTTGTGTGTATAAACATAGAAAGGTCCAGTAAGAATGCTATGTTCCCATAGTATGGAACCACTGCTATATTTGCAGTATGTCCTTGGCTGACTCATTCTAATGTGGGGTATGACTGTGTTTTGTTAGTCAGCCTTAGCTAACCAATACAAGGTACTTCAAAAACATGATAGTTGTTAATGCTAATTATAAGAGCCCCATCATTTTCCTTTTAGTCCCTAATCAAAATGCAATAAGTGATTTGTTAGTTTGTTCTGCAGAATGTGGGCTGGATGACTTTTGCCTGCTTAGTGCCCTCATCAAGCACGCCTCCTTCCCTTTCTCCTTCCTTGTCCCTCCACCCCCTGGATCTTGCCCTTTGCTTCACTTTCGTTCTTTCCCTTCCAGGGCTTTTGAAATGATCCACATGCTGCAACCAGATGTCTTTAGATGTATGAAAATAGAAAAAAATGTCCATTTTTATTTTAAATGTAAGAAATAAGGAGAACCCAAAAGGAAAGGGGAAATGGATGGAATCAGACTTTCTAAAAAAATTAGGGTATCATCCTTCCTTGCCTTATAAACAAATTTCTTAATAGTCGAGCAGATTTCTAATTAAATTCCTTTCAGAATCATTTAATGGTTTTACATTCTGCTGTCTTTGTAAGTCTCTCTCTGTCTTATTTTTTCCCTTTGAAGAGAAATATTTTCTCTTACTTCCCTCCCTTTGTTGTATCCATCATCTTGGTTATGAATTTATCCAAATTTCTACTCCCCACCCCCATTAGAAGTCCCAACTTGGCAATCAGTAGGCACTCAATAAATGCTGGATTGATAACTATATGGATATCAAAGTGCATCCTGACTGTCTGCAGCTCAGCCCTGGTCTGTGTGAGCCTTGTCCCCTCTCCTGGATCATGGCAGGACACTCATAACTGGGCTTCCTACTCCCCTTGCCCCTGACAGTCAATTCTCAACACAATGGTCAGTGGTTCTTGTAAAATATAAGGCATATGTGTTGCTACCCTACTGAAAGTCTGACTGTATTTCTCCATGTCACTCAGGAAGATACCAAGATCTTATAATTGTCTACAAGGCCCTGTGTGGGGCAGCACCTGTGGCTCTGAGGAGTAGGGTGCCAGCCCTATACACCTGAGGTGGCAGGTTCAAACTTAGCCCCAGCCAAAAACTGCAAAAAACAAAAAACAAAAAACGAGGCCCTGCGTAACGTGCTCTCCACCCAGTCTCATTCGTTCTCCCCCTACCCTGGCCTTGGTTGTTCTCCAATACCTCTAGTTACCATTTTAGAGTGTTTGTGTGGATTGCTTTCCTTTTGCATGGGGTATTCTTGGTAAGCCTGAATTGTGTTCCCCCAAATTTGTATGTTGAAGTCCTAACCTCATTACCTCATACTATGACTATTTAACAGAGATAGGGCTGTTAGGGGGTAGTTAAGTTAAATGAGAGAGTTAGAATTGGCCCAAATCCAAGATGACTGTGTCCTTATAAAAACAGGATATTTGGACACAGAGGAAAAGCCATGTGAAGACATAAGGGGAAGAGGGTCACCTACGAGCCGAGGAAAGCGGCCTCAGCAAAGATCAATTCTGCTGACGCCTTGATCTCAGACTTCTTCTAACCTCCAGAACAGTGAGAAATACATTTCTGTTGTCCATGCACACAGTCCGTGGTGCTCTTCTGTGGCAGCCCTAGAAACGAACTCAAAAGATCACTCCCTCATTTCCTGCGAGTCTTTTTGAAAAGGTAATCTCCCTTCTTATTAAGACTACCTCGATTATACTACTTAAAATTACAACCTCCCTTAACCCCCTTCTGTTCTCGGGTCTCAGCATCCCAACCTCTACTCCCAATTCCCCATACTCCCTACTTTGTACGTTTTTTCCTCAATAGCATCTGGGAAATAGCATTCACCTACTAACACACTCGAAAATTACTTCTTGTGTGTATTTTTTACTATCTCTCTCTCTCTGCTAGAATTAGACTCCACAAAGGCAGGGGGTCTTTGTTTTTTATTGTTCCCTGATGTATTCTCTGTGCCAAACACCTGGAATAGTATTTGGCTCATAATAGCTGTTCAATAAATATCCACTGACTATTGAATGAGTGAATGAAACAGGAAATTACCTTTGTACTTAAACAAGAGTAATATTCTTTAATAAATACAATATATTTTCTCAAATTAACTTAGTCCATTTAGTTTCAAAATACATCTCTTACATAAGAAGTTCTGTTTTGATAATCCACAAATTGGGGGGAAAAATTAAAGGCCTGCTTTAGCTTTTATTGAGCACTTATATCACTTTATATGAATTATCTCATTTAATTTTCAAAAAAATTCTTTAAGATGTCTACAGGGTATACCAAAGGTCACCCCTAAAGTTGCCATACATAGGGAAAGTAGGAAATTATAGCTAAATATACCTTTATTTACAAAATATTCATTACTTCTTTTACAAAGAAGAGACCAACATGTAGAGAATATTTTGTAAATAATTTGTAAAAGTTTGTAAAGAATATTTTGTAAATAAAGGTACATTTAGCCATAATTTCTCATTTTCCCTATTAATGGTGACTTTAGGGGCAACCTATGGGACACCCTGTACTATAAAAAGGGCTCCAATTTTTTAGAAAACATAATGATAAACAGGTTAAATCATTTGTTCCAAGTTTTTAATGCTAGAAATAATTGAATAGAATTTGAGACTAGGCAATCTGACCTACAGCCTACACTCATAATCACTATATTATACTGACTGGTAGAGCAGTGATTTTCAACTGGCATGCTGTGAAATTTTTTAAAGACCATTCATAAATTCTTTTCTTTTCTTTCTTTTTTTATTGTTTGGGATTCATTGAGGGTACAAAGAATTAGGTTACACTGATTGTTAGGTAAAGTCCCTCTTATAATTGTGTCCTGTCCCCAAGAGATGTACCTGAACCCCCCCCTCCTGCTCTGCTCCCCTCTCTCTGCTTCCTCATTCTGCTATCCCCCACCTTATATTAGATCATCTACTGCCTTGATATTTCAAAAGAAGTTCAAAGCATAGTAAATACATTGTTTTTTAAAGTCTCCATATTTTTTTATCAACATAATTTAAGTGTGCCATAGAAGTTTAACTATAGGTTCAAGTGTGCCATGAGATAAGAAATGCTTGAAAAACACTGTGGTAGAGGAGATCATTGATTCCCAAGTCCTTATGTTATAACCCTTTATACTTTTGATGTTCAATTCCAACTCTTGAGATTATAAAAGTTGTAGTAGGAAGTATAATATACATCAATATATATTCATAGTTTATGTAAATAAATAATAGGTTGTGATTTTTGATGGGAATGTAGTTAAATGTCTTATTTTGTTTTATTTTTCTCTGTCTTAGCATCGGTATTCAACAAATGCCTTATTTTAAAATTTTATTTCGTACCAGATTTTGCCCTTAAGTTGCTTTCAAACTCTGAATTACTTTTTCCCCCCTCTTAATAGCAACATTATATTCCAGAGAATTCTGGAATTCATTTCTCTTTTATATTTTTGAGTACAGTTTTAGCTAAAAAACACGCACTTTCTTACCTATCAGAAAAAAATATTGAAGCCATGTATAGTGGCATACACCTCTCATGTCACTGTATTCAGAGGCTGAAATACAGTTAAACTCAGAGGAGTTTAACATCAGCCTGGGCAAAAAAGAATCATCTCTATAAAAAAGTTCTAAAAAAATAATTAGCCATGGGTAGCACCTGTGGCTCAAAGGAGTAGGGAGCTGACCCCATATGCTGGAGGTGGTGGGTTCAAGCCCACCCCTGGCCAAAAACTGAAAATAAAAAAAAAAGAATTAGTGAGGGGTGCATTTGGAGTCCTAGCTACTCAGGATGCTAGGGCAGGAGGATCACTGAGCCCAGGACCTGGACACTACAGTGAACTGAGATTGTGCCACTGCATATCAACATAGGCAACAGAGTGAAAGCCTATTCTTAAAAACAGAAGGAAGGAAGGAAGGAAGAGAGATAGAGGAGAGAGAGAAGGAGAGGGAAAGGACATTCAGATAAGTAAATTTTAGATTTATAGTATTCAACAAGGAAGGTAAAAATTTCAATAATTTAATCTGTTAAAGTCACAAGCAATGAAGTATATCTTGAAACTATGACTTCTGGGTAACTTTGATCTCTAGAATGCAGCATTAAGATGATTTATTTCCTTCTCTGCACCCAGACTTTAATGCAGGTGTCAGCAGTGCCAGGTGAGTGGTGGAGTTTTGAGTTATGTTTGTTTGACTCCACTTGCCAGGCTTACATGAGGTGTGGGTAATTGACCAAAAGGCAGGTGTTGTGGACTGAATGTTTCTATCTTCTGAAATTCTTAGGTTAAATCTAACCCCCAAGGTGATGCTATTTTGAAATAGGCCTTTGGGGAGGTAGTTAGATCATGAGCATTGCCCTTTTGAATGATATTAGTGCCCTTAAAAAAGAAGCCAGAGACCTGGGTTCCCACTACATCAGGACACAAGAAGTCGATAGTCTGCACACTGGAAGAGGTTCTCACCAGAACCTAGCCATCCTGGCATCCTGATCTCAGATATCTAGGCCTTCAGAACTGTGAGGAATAAATTTCTGTTGTTTATAAACTACCCAGCTTGTGGTACTTGTTATAACAGCTTAGTCCAAACTGACTTAGGACACTAGTCTAGAATTTCATCAGTCCTCTATAAAAATTAGTACTTTAGGCTTGGTGTCTATAGCTAAGCCACTAGAGCACTGGCCACATCCACCAGAGCTGGTGGGTTTGAACCCAGCCCAGGTCTGCCAAACAACGACAACTACAACCAAAAAATAGACGGGTGTTGTGGCGGGTGCCTGTAGTCCCAGCTACTTCGGAGGCTGACACAAGAGAATCGCTTAAACCCAGGACTTTGAGGTTGCTGTGAGCTGGGACACCACAGCACTCTACCAAGGGTGACATAGTAGGACTCGGTCTCAAAAAAAAAAAAAAAAAAAAGAAAAGAAAAGAAAAAAATTAGCACTTTACTTAAACACTAAAATTGCCTTGCATACAGTTATGGACCAGGGCCCTTCAGCATCTTGGAGTCCACTTGGCAGGGCCATCAGTGGTGTCCAATAACAATGACATGAGTTGTCAGGTGCAGTGGCTCACTCCTATAATCCTAGCACTTGGGAGGCTGAGGCAGGTGGATTGCCTGAGCTGGAGATGAGCCTGAGCCAGAGCGAGACCTCCTCTCTAAAAATAGCCGGGCATGTGGTGGGTGACTGTTTCCCAGCTACTTGGGAGGCTGATGCAAGAGGATCACTTGAGCCCAAAAGTTTGAGGTTGCTGTGAGCTACTCTACTGACTGAGGGTGACCAACTGAGACTGTCTCAAAAACAAACAAACAAAAACAATTACATGAGTCCATTGCCAGTGGTTCACTCATTTATTCACCACATTTGTTTGCAAATCTTCACTAGTCTTTTTAAACCCTCTGAAGTATTCCACATCCTTCTTTATCTCAGGAGACTAATTTGCTTCTGTTTTATACAGAAAAGAGTTTTCAGGAAGGAAAAAAAAACCCTTCAATTTTCTCCCCTTCTATGTCAAGTTTATCAGTGACATCGCTCACACCTAATCTTGCCATATTTCCTTGCCAGCTCCAGCACTGCACCTCATACATTTCTCTTATATTTCCTACATTTCCATTTTCTTCATATCCTATTTATTCCTCAACCCCTGAGTTCCTACTTGATAAATCAGACAGACATTTCCTCTCTCATCTTACTTAACTCCCACTTCCTAGACCATTCTTGGGCCGCCGTAGTTGTCTACTTCTGATTTTCCTGTCCTTGATATTCTGTATCTTAAGTCTTCTCCTCTTTCTGTGTGTGTTTCCAGAGAGAATCTTCTCTATTCTACTACTTCAAACACAGGATCTGTGTTATATGCTAAAGATTTTCAGATTAATATCTCAGAGAGCCTACACCTTTCCTCTGCACTCAACACTTGGATATCCAGTAATCAGCTTGCCATTCTCTCTCTCTTTTTTTCATTTGAGACAGAGTCCTTCTGGCCCTTGGTAGAGTGCCATGGTATTACAGCTCACAGTGACCTCAAACTCCTGGATTCAAGTGATCCACTTGCCCCAGTCTCCAAGTAGCTGGTACCACAGGTGCCTGCCACAATGCTTGGCTCCTTTTTTTTTTTTTAGTAGAGATAGAGGTCTCACTCTTGCTTAGGCTGGTCTTGAACTCCTTAGCTCAAGCAGACCACCTGCCTTGGCCTCCCAGAGTGCTGGGATTATAGGAGCAAACCACCATGCCGGGCCTCCATTCTCTTGCATTTCTCACTGAACATGTTCAAAAAAGAATTTTCTTTTAATTCTGCTTGTGCAGCTCAGAACAGGGGACCTGTTCAGCTGCTTCAGCGAGAGACCCTCCCTTCCCTAACTATCTACATCTACAAATCATTTAGTCTAATAACAAGTCCTCTGACGTATATATGCAGAATATATATATATATGTCAAACCAATCCCCTCTCTAGCCTCACTTTCATCTCCCAGTTCTGGGACACATTCATCTCTCTTCATTGAGAGACTCCCTGCTTCTATTCTTGTTCCTCGACTCTGTAACCCCCTTCCTGTCTCTCATATCGTATTCCAGGTCATCATCACTTTTCCCTTGGACCACTGCCAGAGCCTCTTGTCATCTCTCATTCTAATCCCTTTGCCCTACTGCTGTCAGTTGGATCTTCTTCATGTGCGAGCTCCAGAATCTTTAGCCTGGCATGCAAGGGCCTTCATGAGCTGGTGTCTCTTGAACTCTGACTCCAAACTTATTTCCCTGCCTTGCTCCTTATCCAGAGTCCCACAACACTATACAACTTCCCGCTTCTATGCTTCTGCTGTCTGCTCTCATGACCTCAACTCATTATTCATCTGCCTCACTCCTATTTGCCCTTGGAGGGACTCAGTTAAGTTTCATCCCTTCTAGAAAACCTCCCCTGATTTCTCACAATTCAAGAATTTGGCTTGTTGTTTCCTGTCTAACTTCCGTCATGGCTTTTATTACGGACTATGCTATCTCTTCCACTAGACGCAGTGATTTGAAAGCAGAGACTCAGATTGTATATGGTCAGCGCTCACTAAATGCTTATTGAATAAATTAATAGGTTAATATGTAGTTTGAATAAAACTGGAGAAGTATAATATCAGGTACAAAATAGAAAGGTAATATAAAACTTAACTCTGGAAAAGACTGTGAGATGAAAGATTGTGAGAAGGAACAATTTTTACTTTTCTCTTTATGTGCTTCCTTAAAAAAATAACTGGTTGTTATTTGGGAATTAGGAGAGCAAGATATGAGAGTTATCAGAACGGGCCTCATTATGCTCATAACTAATTGAATACCCCCAGACAAACCACTTAAGTGACCTGGCCTCGATATCTCCATCTGTTAAATCAGAGGATCAGCTAAACCAAATGTTCTTTTAAGATCTTTCCCAGGTTTAAAATGCTACTATTTTATAAATGGAACAAATTAATAACTTTATAGCAGATGCCTGAGTTTCCTTTTTCTGTTTCAAAACCTAATTTTTATATACTCTTCAGATATTAAAAAACCGTACAACAATTTCCTGGAACTATTTAATACCTCAGGCTGGTAGTGTAGTAGCATTCCTAAACTTCCTGCCTGCAGGATAGCAGACAGCAAAGCATTCATTTGCTCTCTTGGCACACCTGAGTTTTTATCCCCCACATCAGCCAAAAAAAAAAAAAAAAAAAGGTCTAAATGTTCTTTTGGGCTGTGTTCTCTAAACTATTTCATTACACAGAGAGGTCAGTAGAGGTCAAGTTTGTTGGGAGATTGCCACATCCTGAAGCTCTTCTTGGAGGTAGGTACAAATTCTGTTTTGGCCTCCTGAAGGTCCAGGAAAGTCCTTTGGTAAAGAAATGTGTTTAATTTAGCATTTTTCTAACCACTGTGAACGGGGAACACTTTTTTGATGGCACACGTATTTACATCCTGTGGCCATTGTTCTTTTGGCACCAATTTGGGAAACTCTGACTTAGAACAGCCTTTCTACTGTTCCCTTTAGTTTTTTTTATTTCATAAAATTCCTTGTGCTATAAGCAGCTTGACTGAAGCTAAGACCGTTTCATGGCAGTAAATGCCCCGATGATTCATTTCCAATCTGATCATTATCACCATGCAATCCATTTTTCTGTCTTCCACTACCTTAATGTCAAAGTTAACTTCTACGGAATTTCTTAAAGGTATCTACACACATCACCTGAGAGGACTTCCATTTCACTTTCCTGCTACTGATTAAAGTAGCTATTTCCTTTTCTTGATAGCATTTTACAACACATTTGTATAGATTTATAGTTACAGAGAATTTCCAGCTGATCTAGTTGGCACTTAGGCTTTTTCATTTTTTTTTTTAAATACCTTATCTTAGAAATTGCTTGAATTTTGTCCTACACTTGAAGCATACCTTATTGGTAGTTAAAGTACTTGAAGTACAGAAGAATATATTCATCCCATATTGCTCTGCACATAATGGATGCTATTCTGAGAGGCCAGTTGAAGTCTGAGAATGGTACATCATCCTGTGTCAGCAGGGCAAACTGAAAATCTGCAAAATGTCCCTCTCATGCTTTATTATTCAAACAACAGCTTCTCACCTCTTTTTCTACACAGATCTACGAATGCTTCATCAACTCAAGATCAGAGTTGAGGCCCCAAGCTGAAAAATTGAAAAGCTGCAATTACTTGTCCTACTTTAGAGAGATTTATTTTTGAAGCAGGCAAAGAACAGTTTTCTGATGGTCTGAGCTGCGAGGCCTCTCATGCTCAGCATGACTGCAGACAGCTGCAACCAAAGTTAGCAAGAGGCTAACTGGCTTTGACCTGACTGTGGTACTCCATCAATAATCGGAAGCAAACGCTGGGGCTTTCGCCAAAGGAGTTGACAGCTGTCTTCTTAGGAGCATTTCACAACAATTTCAGTGAGCCTGATTGTAACTTCCTTTTAAAAATCCTCTGCTTTTAAATTTTGGAAGACCGAGTGGTTGAATGGGGCTAATCTGAATAATGTAATAGCTCCATGTAGGACTCAAATAAAACGACATGTCTGATGGAGCTGTGAAATAAATATTGTTTAGCTAGAAAGCAAGGTATCATTATTATTAGCATTGTTTTTAAACAACAGACTCAGCTCTAAAAACGAAAATGTGTTTATTAGGTATGTGAATAACACAGACTGAACCAAGTTTAAAAAAATTCGAGCCATAAGTATTTTAATAACAGCTATAGATAGGCCATTTTACAGGTATGAAAATTAAAATGAACAAAGTATTGGCCTAAGAATAGATAAAATAGTGAAATATAACAAATAACCCAGAAATTAACTGTAAAATTTGAAGGCAGTAGCACAAATCAAAAAAAAAAAAAGAGAGAGAGAGAGAAAGCGGCAGTATTGTGGTAATTGGCTAAATAAAAAAATAATTATCCTCATCTAGTTTTTCTAGTAAGGATGTGCATATTAAGACTAGGGAGGTTTTAGGGCAGCACCCATAGCACAGTGGGTAGGGTGCCGACCGCATACACCGAGCCTGGCATGTTCAAACCCAGCCCAGGACAGCTGCAGCAACAATGACAACTGACACAAAAATAGCCAGGTGTTGTGGCAGGCGCCTGTAGACCCAGCTACTTGGGAGGTGGAGGCAAGAGAATCGCCTAAGCCCAAGAGTTTGAGGTTTGCTCTGAGCTATGACGCCATGGCACTCTACCTAGGGTGACAGCTTGAGACTCTGTCTCAAAACAAACAAACAAAAAAACTAGGGAGGTTTTAACGCTAAATAAATAAATAAATAAATACTAATTTAAACATCCAATAATAGGGAAGTGCTTATGTAAATTATGGGCCATTTGTGAGATGAAGTTGTAAATTTCCACTAAAAATTATACTTACGAAGATTGTTTGGTAATACAAATGTATGATTCAGTATTAAGTTAAAAGGGTAGATTAGAGCAAAGTTCTGACACCTATATTACTTAAGATTAGATTCAGATGCGTTTGAAGAAAGCCCTAAAAAACAGTGGCTTAAAGTAGACAGAAGCTTAAGTGAAAGTTTGTCTGGCAGTCTCAGGCTGGGAGGGTGACAGTGCCTGGGCAGGAATCTTGTTGTTCCACTGTGCCTCCAAGCTGGGGACTCAGCCTCAAAGCTGAAATGGAAGCAGTAGGAGGAAGGAAAAATGGCAAAGCGCCCATGCGCTGTCTCTGAAGGTTGAGTCCTGGAAGTTGCCACATAATCCTTCTGCTTAGATCTCTCTGACCTGAACTCAGCCACTCCTCACTGCAAAGGAAGCTGGGAAAGTCAGTCTCTCATCTGGATGGCCACAGGTGCAGCCAAGTCCAGGTCTTAATGAGAAATAAGTCCAAGTCTTATTTCTTACCAATAAGAAGGGAGAGGGGATCAGGGGAGACGGTTAGATGTCTGTTACATCATCACTTTACAACCAGGTGAGAAACCCCAGAGAAAAAAGAAAAGCAGATGATAAGCTGATCAAAGAGAATATGTCATTGGAAGGAAAGAGAGGTAACTCCTACTTTGTTCATTTGTTCATTGTTTCTAAACCCCCGTCTTTGATTTTGCCACCAAAAGGGGCTCCTTCTGCTGGCCCCTTCTCTGCACATTGTCCTCTCCTTCCCCGGCTCCTGTCTTTTAGGAGACCCTGCCCAAATCCCTAAGTCCTATGTTTTCTCTCTTTATAGCTCTGCCTGTTTCCGGGTTCCACATATATACTCATGCTCAACAAATAAAATAGACCTATGGGGTAATCACTCTTCACATGATGATTTGCTACACTTCAGATTACAGGCAGTATTTTCCCCAAAAGGAAGCTTTAGCAAGTCATAGGGATAGTATGTGAATTATAGTAGTCAACTGCTATGCTCAGCTTGCCAACAAACTCCTGAGGAAAGCAGCCCTGTCCCTAACCTGGAACCAAGGGAGCAGCCTGGAGGTCCTTGGCCCCTCCCCTTCCCTTCAGGACACAGCAAATTGGACCAGAGGTAGGCACCTGGTCCAAGGATAGCCTGGAGAGAGCAGTATACAGAGGTGGTAATGGAGGTGAGATGGGCCAATTAGACAGATGCTGGAAGCAAGTAGAAAGCCGTGAGTGAGAAGACTTGTGAGGCCCAATAATGATGCCTCAGTAGAGAGGATTAGTGAGGATTTCTAGTGGAATTGCCTTTCCCCCATTTCTTAGGAAATTTCTGTTTTTCTGAATGCTGGATCCCTAGAAAAATCAGTTAAACAGGAAAAAGTATTACAATTCTCCTATAAAATTAAAACATAATTAATCCATAGAGACATCACTGGATCCACAGAAGCCGCTGATTTCAAGTCTGAAGGAAGAACAAGAAACGCAGATGTGTGAAGTTCAAGGTTAAGGTGGATATTTCTGAGAACACGACGGAGCAGACAGAAGAGAATCAGTCATAAGCCAGTGAGCCAGTCAATTCTGCCTGTAACTATGACCAGGTTACAAGTGTGTTTTCATCACCCCATCTCTTTTTAATGGTAAGATAAAAAAATTAATGTTTATATGCATAGTATACTTTATACAAATCTTAGTGTTCTTAAAACAAATTTGTTTTGAAGTAAGATTAAGTCTTTAAATGGGCAAATCTGTGAAGCGCTGTAAACCTCACCAGGAGATCTGAGTGTTAAATTACCCAGTCATACTATCTAATGTATTGAATAGTAACCAATACTGTTCAGTAGTGTTTGCTGGTGTTTTCAGTGTATGGATATTCACTGTAGGCTGCAGATCTTTATAAATACTGTAACAGAAAAAAGAGAGAAGAAGATGTGAACACTCCTATATAAAATCAGAAAAGGATCCAAAATCTGAATTCTCAAAAGCAATACTGATTTCAACTGCAAAATCAAAATCAGGGCAAATGAACAAAATATATTCATTGCTAAACAAAGAGATGAACTTACTTAAAGCCAGATGTACCCAACGCTGACCTTGAGACTGTTTTAGTGTACTGTTAATAATGTGACCAACATCAATGCATAATGAAAGAAAATTTTGTTTTCTATTGAACACGGCAATTAATCCTAGGTATATTTTAAAGCATTACTTTAAAAATGATAATTTTTAATATTAAGTGTTTATGGCATTCTTTTTTCATTTTTAAAATTATTTTTATTTGACACTGTTTAATGTTATTCTTGCTTTCTTTTAGTATTATTTAAAAATTGCCAGCTTGCATAACAAAGTGACTTAATAGCAATGTTAGGGTATATTTTAAAATAATAAGAGAAAAAATAGAATAAAATAAAGAGTGAAATCGGAATGTTCCTAACACAAAGAAATGATAAATGCCTGAAGTGATGGATACCCAAATTACCGTGATTTTATTAATTCACATTGTATGCCTATATCAAAACCTTACATGTACCCTGTAATGATACACAACTACAGTAGAATCTCTGTAAGTTGACCACCCAAGGCATTGCAATAAACTGGTCAACGCAAGGAACTAGGCCTACTTTACTGATATATCCAT